>OMLF01019875.1:0-16972 GCA_900302615.1 Holocentrus rufus
AACAAAAGCGCAGAATGTCCTTTTTTCTCTGATGCATACAGTTATGTAGGTATGTGTGCTCAAAATAGTGCCCAGGTCCTTTTAAAAAAAAATTTCTCCCTCGTGTTGCACCACTCTCTGATGGATAACGATGTTTTATGATGCCAGTATGATATCCAGTATCTTCCCACCCGTAATGGCCAATACCAATACTGATCAATATGAATTTCTGAGAGAATTAGAAAACAAATGGTCGGTGTAAAACAGGTTAATGTTCAGAGACAGGTCTGTCTAAAGATAATTAAGTGTTTTATAAGCAGATTTTTTTGGCAGTTTTATTAGTTTTCTTCTGTTAGTAGATAGTTGTATTAATGACACATTCTTTGCTATATTCACTGCCAGCCAAAGAATACTTTTTGGACCAATACCAATATTATTTTTTTATAAAGCTGATATCAGCCGATACCAGCAGTCTGCTGATATAATGGTCTAACCCTATACAACAGTGTGGGCTGTTTTAAAAATAGAGTAATATTTTTACTCTGTTCCCCTTCAAACAGGGTTCCCACAGTCATGGAAAACCTGGAAATGCAGTTCAGTTTTTGAAACATCATGGAATTCATTTTTTTGACTGTAATGAAATTAATAACAATGATCTTTCATGGATAATCTTCCACATAACGTTTTTATGTGCAAGTCCGACCTTCTGTAGCTGTTTGCATAATGTAACATGATGTGTGACTACGTTTTGCTTCTGCAATTTCACCTCTGTTCATGTACTTAGAGGTTGTGAATAGTCATGGAAACTTTATTATGCGTCCTTGAAAAGTTTTGAAATTTTGTCTGTGATAATGTGTGATAATCCCATTTAAAATATTTGCACAAAATACTAGACTTTGACTTAAAATGATGCTCTTCTGTTTTAAGTGACGTGTCCCTTTGTCTTTCAGGTGGTGACGAATAGGGACACCCAGGAGACTCTGCTATGTATGGCGTGTGTGTTTGAGGTTTCAAACAGTGAGCACGGTGCCCAGCATCACATCTACAGACTGGTAAAGGAATGAGAGCCCAGAACTTGCGCTCCTCCCCACCTACACCTCCCCTCTCCCCCCCTCTTTTCATAGACTTACCAACCTCAAAACAAAGTGGCAGTGCCTCTACCTGAAAGTCACACCTACGATGCTTTTTGGTCATAGTATTGGGTGAAGTCAGTTGTTATAAATTCGTTTTGTTTTAATGTATGTGTTTGTTATTTGACTGCAGCTGTGAATTGCGGTACAGTTGTTTTATGTTTGAATACAGCAGGAGTTATTTCCTCATTTAAAATATGTTGAGTCGATCTCTGTTGGATATACATGTGGCCGTTCATAAAGAATTTACTGGTTGAGATTAATTTGGTAAACAGAAATATGTGTGTCGTCTTCTGCTTTGTTATATACACTATGAGAAAAAGGATGCTGGCCTTTTTTTTTTCCCAATGGCCTGTCGTGGTCAGTGTGTAATATGTATGAGTGTGTTTTGTATGTCTGTAGTTGATCATTTGTGAGCATACATACTGTAGATATACAAACATACATCTACAGCCAATAGATTTTCCAAAGAAACAAAAATATCATAACACAAATAGAAGTTAGTTGAAGGCAAGTGATAGTGGATTATGACAAAATTAGTGCAAAAAAAAAAAAAATCAGCTTTCAGGAAAATATGTATCCCTGTTGAAGCACTCCAAGTCTTAGACACTAACAACAGAAAGAATGCACTGTGAAAATACTACAAAACACAAAGATTTTACCTGCATCTGTTCCATAAATCTAGGAAGTCTTACCACCTGCTAAGCAAATGAGTCTTTCTCCTGTGACAATTGATAAGAGGATTATTTTGGGTTTAGATACGTGAAAGCACTACTTAAATTACTCTGACTGGACTTGTCCAAAGCACTTTGTTCCCTTTCTTGGACATGCCTTAGTGACTCTAACTTGTGTTTTTTTCTTTTAGATCCTGGTTTTTAGAACAATACTTAAAAACAATCAGTAGATCACTTCTCGACAGCAGGCCTTATTCAGTATGCTGTGGCGTTGCCCCCCCGAACGGTCCATTTTTTTTCCCCCCCTCCGTGTACCATGATACAAGAAGTCCAAGCCAGAGTGTTGCTGCCTTTCTGTTCACACTATCTCATGTTTATGTGGCCTACACCAATTTCCGAGCCTTAAACATGTTACGGCTGTGTGAACTCCAAAAGATGCCACTAAAGCTGTGATCTCTTTCGCGGGAAGATTCTTTCTAATGTTTGCATTGTGTAAGAAATTCACAATACAATCTGCCAAAGTGTAAGTGTACAGTGCCTTAGAATATATTGTAACATTACCCATTACTTTTTGTTTTAAGTCTAAAATCAGTTTTTGTGGATGGAAAAGATACAAATCGCCAGTATACAGCTTGGTACAACACTTCCACATCTCTGAGAAATTATAAGTTACTTTTAAAATGGTACACTCTTAGAAATACTTTTTTTTTTCATGACATAGTACACTTCTGCTGAATGAAGTTTGCTGATTGAATGTTTATTAACAAGGGTTCTCCACATCTGTAAGAGTTCTAATACATGAATTAATGCAGGTTCTGTTTTTTGAGCCTCTATCTCTAAAAAGTGTTAATAAAAATATCAACCTTTCTAAGAGTGTACTATACACATGAACTGACTTTGCCTTTCCTGTTGTTGTAAAAGACCAAAAATACAGAGATACAGTCAATCTTTTGTCAAGTTCTGCACTGTAGCAAGGAAGTGCCTTTGGTTTAAAAATTTCCAGCTTCAAAAAGACAGAAATTATGAATTAAATGTTGCTAGACCAAAAATGAGACATAAGTGAAACCAATCACCACATTGCCTTTTTGAAGGTTTGCATTGATGGCAGGGGACAGCTGGTTACTGGTAAAATAAATTATATATTATGACAATGTAATCTGATTTCAGAACTGATGTATTTGAAGAAAACCTGTCTTTGCTTGAGGTCAAAGACTGAAAGACCTGTTGACACGTACAGTACAGCCACTGACTGCATGCAGGATGTCAACTAAATAATAATAAATAAATGCAGCTGTCAAAAAAAAATCACATGCTTCGTACACACATGCAGAGTTAAAAGGTTCAAGGGTTTCAAAAGGTTTTGGAAACATTTTGCTTGGGATTTTTTTTCTTGTTTCTTCCAAAATTTTAAGGACTACATATTCATAAGATTTAAAAAAAACACACATTATTTAAATATTTATAATGTTACCACTGATGATGCAGACATGAAGTACCACACTTGTTTCTTTACAGTCTTTACTGTATTTTGCTTTAAGCAATTAATTTTAAAATTAGGCTTGGATTAAATTTAATTCAGTGTTTTGGAGTTATTGTACTTGTATATTTTATTAACAGGAATTTATTGGACAAGAACACAGCTAAAAAAAAAAATACACTGAATAGCTTTCAGACTGTTTCCAAAACCTGCTGACTCACAGTAAGATTTGTTGTGGATTTACAGAGTCACACATTTTCACAAACTGCTTGTGTGGACGAAGCCACAGAGAATAATACTTGTCACCATAAAAGACCATAGCTACTCAATCATATATTTACTGTTTCTTACAAAACTGTATTCATCTAAAAGTATCTTAATCTAAGAATTTCTAAATAATTGCAGACAATGTCTCTGGTGGATGCAGACAAAGCAAGTTCAATCATTCAGTATTTTGCCACAGTCCTATGGACGCTGTGGAGTTTTAATAGGCTTTTTTTCTTATGTTTACCCTGTGTATCTGTTCACATTTATTGATTACTTAGTGAGATGTTCCTGTTTTGTTATTGTACTTGTATACAATTGTACTTGGTTTTGTGATGACATTGTCTGTATATTGCAAGCCCAATAGGATGGTAATGATGTTACTGCTGCACTGCTGGTACATTTTGACATGTCATTTCAACCCTAAAACAGCAGGACTGATGCCTTTGACGGCAGGAATGTCTAGTGGACTGTTTGAATACAAAACACAGCTAAGTTAAGGAATCATGCCACAAACATATCAGCAGTTTAGCTCTCTTGTTATTTGTAATTTTGTCTAAGAGTAGGTACTGGTACCTTTTTGTTTCGTTACCATTTTCAGATGTTGGCTTTAAAGTGATCTTTCACATAGCTCAGATAGTATCATACACACATTTGGGTTTTGTGTGCAGACTTTTTTTTGTAAAAAGGTGCTTTGTACAAAATTATATCTTAGCTTTTCTTGGTACAGAAGTGTGATATCTTTTCATATACATGACGACAGTAAAGTGTGGAAGCAAGGGAGAGAAAAGAAACTGCGATGTTTATGTGTTCTGCATATGGTCTTGTTTTTGCTCCGTAACATTATGATGCCTTCTTGATAATAGTAGATATTTTGTAGCTTTCTAGATACTTTGTATGTATGCAATATTGAAGTTAAATAAATCTGGAAAATATTGTCTCCTTTTTTTGTCACTGCAGCAAAAATATCTCTTATGCTAAGTAATTACTGCGCACCTGACATGAGCTCAACATGAGTATCCATTCATATGGCTGACTTTCAATTTGTATTGTTAGCTGCACAAACACCAGATAAACAGTAGATGGAGCCTTCCACTTACTTAATCTCACCAAACCTTTCCATCCCTCAGATTAGATTGCACAGCACTGCAGTAATAGAATCCAGCACCAGAGGGAGACACTGCTAAATGCATTAAGATTTGCTTACCTTTGGTGGTGTTCTAGACTTTCTCAACCACTTCACACCATCTGCTTCCTTATTGGCAGTAAAAATTGATGACAATTACTAATTGCTTTCTCACATCCTTACTGAATCTGCAAATGGATATGTATTCTAAATCATAATGCTCTGTAAAGATTATTTTCACCAGCAGTGGTTTATTTTATATGATCTAGGAGGTCTTCCTGAAAAGAAATAAATCTGCATGTTTTTCATCTTCACCTACACCATAATATCTAATTCAGTGTGCAGCATCTATAGTTTTTTTGAAAACTTAGATACAGTGCAGAATAATTATAACTATTAATCTAACAAGAGGAGACTCCAGTGGGCCGGTAATGGGTTAGCAACCGGTGGAGGGAGAAAATACACACAACACTGACCACAGTCTGTTAAGTCAGGTGAAGTCTAGTGGCAGGTAACAAACACAGCATCTGCCTTACTGAGGAGGCAGGGACCACTATTAAAATGCAGGTGTTAGAGGACAGTGTTGGTGACTCAGAAGAACTGTGGAGCAAACACCAGCAAAATAGCCAGGGGCTGCTGACAGGCGAGGATAACGGGTCTTGAAGGAAAGAGCTAGGAGCATGCAGCAAGGATCCATATAAATTTGTTTTGGGTCTGTTTTGTAAAGAGAGGAGTGCCAGCTTGAGCTTGAGCTAAGTGGAGTTAGAAAACCACTTAGGAGTGGAGCACATAGAGTAGGGAAGGTGCAGAGAGATAAGGTTGCCTCCAGATATCCTAGCAGTCGAAGTGACAGGCCACCAGGTGGATGTTTCCCCCAAGTGCGGGAAACATCCATTATAGGTAAAACCTATTGGTACCAGCTGCACAGAACTTACTCAGTTGAGGATCCTCCTGCCTGTCCCTTATGTTAAGGCAAAGCTAATGTTGCAGCATGTTCACACCAATCATATTTGGTGAGATTTATTCAAACTATTTACGCTGTTAGTTTTGTTTTGGTAAGTAAGAAAAATGTAATTCAGCACACCAAAGAACCAAACCAAGTGAACACTGATACAGTTTATAAGGAGTGAGGACATAATTCAAACCAACAGGGAAAACACAGAACTATAGTGATAAGGGGACAGGTGTTGACATCAAGAAGTCATGATACTTGGGAAACTAAGGGCAAACCACAGTCTCGACTGATGCTCATGTTTACCTGTTTCTTCATTTTTAATTTGTCAGTCAAGGTAAAATACAGTAAAGAGCACAGACTAGTCTCTCATGCTTAGCTGAAGTTACACGGACTGGAATTAGATTTGTTGTGTACCCTCTGCAACCAAAATCTCTAACCAGGGGAGACGACAGATTACCAAACCTCTCTCCAATAAACAAGCTGCTTGTAAGCCCATGTTTACAAGCCTGGGTTTACTATTAATTGAACAGTGTGAATGTAAACAAGGCAAACAAAAAAAAATGCATGTAACATTTTCCAGTATTGTTTGGACCAAAGAAAAGCTGTGATTCCACCTTTTTTCAATATTTTGTTGGGGTATGAAATAAGTCTGAAGAATAATACACCTGCTGACCAACTTCTGCAGCCAACATCTGGACATTCACCTGTGAGGTGACAGGAACGAAGATATTGAAATTGTTTTTGTCCATGAGAGACAAAGGATTAGGAGTGAATCGTTTGGGGGCAGAAAACTGTCAGCCAGTTATGGCTGGGTAGAGATTGGCAAACTGCAGCAGATTTGAAGACACAGTTGATATAAGGATACTGAGTTGGCAGTGGAAATAGAGCAGCACGTCTGGATGGCTGGATGAAGGCTGATGCAGAGGATTTATAGCAGTGAACTTTAATGCCAGTTGCACATGAGATGGAGACAGTTTGCCTCCATTCACTGTCTATTGGACAAAAGCAATCGCATGCACACATGCATACAAGGTAGCAATGTAAACCAGACACACCATGCAAGACAGAAAAGTTTAGAGGAGATGATAAAAGGGAGCATGATGATTGTGGTGTGGCACATTTTATCCTGTTGTATGAAGGAGTTCAAGACTGGAAATGATGGCCTTCTGACCAGTCGTAGCAGGAGAATATTTTTCCAAATATTTGACTTTTTCAGGCCCAATCTGATCAGACTGTGAAGCAGTTCAATTGTCTGGCAAAAAAGTTTTAATCTTGTTCCTCATGGAGAACAGAGGTATCAAAAACCGTAGCAATTTCTGTTAGAAAGGTGTTGATAAGCAACAATCATAAACAGCAGCACAAAGTATATGAAAACATCTGTTTCAAATTCGTAAACTTTTTGTGTAGCATAAATCCAAATCTTGACCCTCCATTTGTATGTTCAGTTCATCCAAAACCAAAGCACTTTCGCTGAAAAAATTGCTAAATAAACTACGTCTGGGAAATGCATCATGTGCAAACATCTGTGCACCACTGGCCTTCGCTGGAAATGATTGAAGACCCACCTCTGGCTTGTTCATTGGCCAGAGGTCCCACTCATTCATTGGCTGAGTAGAACTCCTTAGTTAGATTTCTGAAATGTTTTGTTCTTATGTGCATGTGCATGAAAAGATTACCAATAATTACCAAATATACATGCATAATTACAATTAACCAAAATAGAAATAATCTCACAACAA
This sequence comes from Holocentrus rufus, assembly GCA_900302615.1. Lineage (NCBI taxonomy): Eukaryota > Metazoa > Chordata > Actinopteri > Holocentriformes > Holocentridae > Holocentrus > Holocentrus rufus. Next base: position 7,345 of record OMLF01019875.1, read on the forward strand.
TAAAGAAACAGTCATTTTGGCTGCAGAATTGATATAACAATGACATTAATTATGCCAAATAAATCACTGTACAGAGCATTAGAAAGTACTGAATAACATGGTGGTAAAAACAAATGAATAAATCATCAATACATCATCAATGCAATTAATAGAAACTCTCACTAAACAAAATCTGATGTGTACTGCTAGAAAAAAAGGTTAATAAAGATTATTTTAAAAAGTAATCAGTTACTGTTTTGGCCAAGGGAATTAATCTAGGTTAAAGGTGACTTTGTTTCAATCCAAACATGCCAATATTTTTATGGAAATATCTTGAATCTAACAGGCACATATAAATGACCTAGTTTTGAACCTATACCAGTGACAATCATGCACATAAATGTTATTTCTGCATGAGATACAGTGTTTGCAGCAGATCTCCCTCCCACAGTGTGAGGAGGATCATATACCAGACAAGCACAGACCACATGGAGAGTGATTATTATCAATTTTTTCCTTGTTCTGCAAGGCCTTTAAGCTGGTCAGCTCAAGAAGGCACAAACAACTACTGATTCATTTACTAATTAAAAGACTAAAAAGCTGAACCATTAGGAAAACATTTGCAAAAAACATTTTCTTGGGTTCTTTAATTCATATTTTCACTCTCAATTGCCCACACTTATTAAATCATGACAGGAACATTATCTTTTTGATGATGTTATTTCTATCATCCCTATTAACTGAGGAAAAGAGCCTTGTAGAGTTTCGTGCCTACAAAATTGTCAAGACCTCCTTAACTTTTTCAAGGCTACTTGGATGCCAGTTCATTTCCAAAAAGCCACAGAAAATTGTCATGTCTGTAAATTTTGTGTCATGCAGAAGTCATTTACGCTGGCCTCTGTTGCTGACAAGTACATCATTCATCACGCAGCACAATATGTAGGTCTCTTTACCGGTACTTGCCTATTTTAGGAGCAGTCATGTGATCAAAGCAAAGGCAGGCTTGTGAGAGCGCAGCGTGAAGGCAGCGCTGTGAAAACCAGAGTGTGTAGTGAGACAGAAAACTGCACCAGGGGACACATGGACCTCCCAACCTCCAGACACATCAGCAACTTGACAAAGATGTTACAGGACCAAGTGGACACATGCCCATGCGTGCAATAAGCAGCACCATGCGGAGAGTTGTTCGAGCCTATATTTATTTTGATTTTAAGAGTAGCATTTTTATTTCAAGTTTAGCTCATTAGGAAAGACAGTTTAGTTTCAATCCACGATGGAGTCGGAGGAAAGTAAGATATCCGTGTGGGTCTGCCGAGAGGAGAAGCTTGTCTTCGGCCTGTCGAAGCGCACTACCTGTGCTGATGTCGTGAAGGTGCTTCTGGACGATCAAAACTTCTCAGCAGCGATGCTCTCTGGCTCCTCTCAGTCTTACTGCATCGTAGAGAAATGGAGGGGCTTCGAGAGGATCTTGCCAAACAAAACCAAGATCCTGCGCCTGTGGGGCGCGTGGGGAGAGGAGCAGGAGAACGTGAGGTTTGTGTTGGTGAAGAACGAGGCGTTTTTGGCGAACCACGGACCCCGGAGCGCAGAGGCGCGGGTGGTGCTGAGCAAACAGAGCCCCTGCGTGTTCAGGGGGACCGCGGCGGCCCCCATGGGGCTCATCTCCCCGGAGAAGCAGCGCCGGATTGTCAGGAAAGCTTTCAGAAAGTTGGAAAAGATCAATAAGAAGAGAGTGCAGGCGGCGTCCAGGGACACCTCCTCTGCGGGGAAGATGGAAACTTTGGTTCACCTTGTGATTTCGCAGGATCATACAATCCGCCAGCAGATCCAGAGGATTAAAGAGCTGGACGCGGAGATTGAAAGGTATGAGGCAAAAGTGCATTTCGACCGAATTGAAAGGCATGGGATTAATTATGTGCAAGACACGTATCTAGTGGATGCTGGCGCTGCTGATGGAGCCTCCAGCCGGGAGCGTGAGACTCTGTCACCTGTGGAGAGTCTGGCCAAGTTGGAGGAGTACGCGCGGCAGTGCGAGGAGTTGGTGAAACTACAGGAGGAGCTTTCAAGGCACGAGGCCCTCATGGACAACATCACCGTGGAGATCCAGGAGGAGCTGAATCACAGGTGGATGGAGCGGAGGCAGGAGGAGCTCCACTCCAAAGACAGGGAGTTCAGTGAGAGCGCATCGCCCGTCCTGCCAACCCCAGACACCGAGGCAGACGCGGCGTCAGAAAACGCGCTGCTCTTGGAAGGAGAGAGGATCAAAACGGAGCTAGATACGAATTTATACATTGGGCTGCGCCTCAACACGGATTTAGAAGCTATTAGCAGCGACTTAAGTCTGACCCAGGAGATTTGGTGGGCAAGGGAAAAGGAAATAAGGGATTTGCTGGAGAAAGTGAACACTCTGGATATAGAGGAGAGGACATTCAGTGAGGTGAAATGTGACTCTGTGACAGGTGAAACAGGGGGGATGTGCACTTTGGAGACGAAACGTGAGTGGGTGGAGCAGGCAAGGGGTCTCTCCAAAACCCACAGCGTCAATGATGACGACTCAGACACAGGCTTAAGTTCCCTGCACAGCCAGGACTCAGACAGCCTGCACCCCGTGTGTGAGTCACTGGTCTAGAGAGGGACATGGCCAGGAGAATCTGTTCTTTCTTTCTTTCTTTCTTTCATTCTTTCTTTTCTTTTCTTTTCTTTTCTTTTTTGGATTGAACTTTTTAAAACTATAGTCTCAGGGATCTGGTTTATGCATCACTTTGAATCTTGATGTGAACACATTTCTCCAGAACAGGTCTCAGCATTTAAAGGTAGCCAAACGAAAATTCACTATAATATTTATATGATGTTCCTGGAGGGACTTGGTGTGTCAATACTGAGTTTATAGCGACCTTACTGTGCTCCATGGTATTTTTTAATCTCCTGTATCACTATAATCTTCCCATGATAACTCCTGTAGGATATTATATAGCTGTATGGTATTTGTATAATATCATTCTAAAGCTTATTATAAAATTGCCATAGTTCCTTTTCGTTTATATCCACCTGGCTTTTTGGCACCAATCAGAGTTAATCTGCTATCTTCCAAACTGGTATGTTAAGTGAGAAAGAAGACAAGGTGCATTTGGTTTTCACTGAGGCCATGCAGTCAGTTTGCCTCGCACTGATATGAAAGCCTATGATATATAAATAAATTTTCTTATGAAGCATGTTTATGAGTTCTTTCATTGACGTAACATGTCCTATTTGTTATATGTTTACTGTCATAAAGGCTGATGTGGTTGTTGAAGATAGGCACTTGAAGTATGAAACATACACACACACACACACACACACACATCAGTTTTGCAGGCTGTAAGATAAGAGACACAATGAGATGAAAATTTCAAACAGATGCCAACCTCATTCTATGATAAAAGCAGGACATTTACATAACGTCCTGGCCAGCACACATCTTAAGACATGTCACATAAGTCACATAAAGGGAACAGAGATTTGTGATGAGCGTCATCAGCATCCTTTTCAAAATGACCCAAGACAGCAGTGAAGCTCAGTGACTACGAGTGGTCATAACAACATCTGAAGTCGTATAAAAAGTTATAAAGCTCAAATTGGTGGAATGCTGTAAAACAAAACTACATACCTGTCGCAGTTAGATATATTTTACCATGGACAGAGACAGCTTTTATCTCACTGATATCACTGTCTGACTGATAAGAAGCAGCGGACTGTCCAACTATTGGGACATTTTACAGTTTCAGAAAGTAGTTGACAGGATATTTACATGAATAATTGCATGTTATCGAATAAATGTACACCTGCTCTTCTTCACCTGAGGGGGCAGAACATGACAACCACATGTATAGCTGGTCCAAAGAGATCACCTGGACACTTTATTTCTCCAGATGCAATCAGGATACAATGAAGGCCACATCTTTGGTCACTCATGAGTCCCTGCACAGGCCAACAGTCTTTCTGTATGAGTTCAGTATCACAGTGACAACCTACATTACAACAGTCAGGCACAACTTTGCTGGTAGGAGGTGGTTGACAAAACAAAATCTCTGGAGAGTGGGACAAGGTGTGAAACTCCCACTATTAAGTCATCTAATAAGCAGATGAGTACCAATGTTGGGCCAGTGTTGTACTCGGTGCATCTGCAAGTTTTGGCAACGTCCCTTCCATATTAGCTTTAATGTTTCAGAGGGAGAATAATTAGCTATAATACCAAGAGGAAGTGAACAAAGAGTTAAACCTTCACACAGAGACACATTATGCACACCTTTGTAGGTCAATAAGTGAAAAGAACCAGAATTAATTTTCCTTTTTGTAAATTCTCCTCTTTGTTTTTTGTTTGATCGTATGAGAAAGGTGCTTAATTGGACTGTTACTGTTGGTGTATGAACGAGGGTAGAGACACAGAATTTCATTCATATGAGAAATAAATGTTTCTATGCATGTTCTGCCTTTTTGTACTCAGCTTTTTGATTAAAGTATCAGGAAAAAGTGTTTTATATATGTTCTGTCTGTCATTCAGTACTTAAACAGGTATTAATTGTTAGTTCATTATTGGCTTCTGACTGCTAATTGTATTAAAGTCTTACTAAATTAAGTATATAACTGCTCACTGCTGACTTTATTACCCGTTGTTCCAGTATCAGTACCAGAAAAATACACCCAAAACAGCAATAGAAACTGTATATGTTCTTCAAGGTACTCCACCCATCATAAACCTGTCCATGTGCTGGAACTAATTACTGAGGTAGGATTACAGAAAGGACCTGTATACATTTACTGCCTGTGTTCTAGCAGCAGGAGGGAGTTGTCTAGTCTGTCATAAGAACACCATAAGTACTTTTTTAGTGCTTTTCCATTCATCACCTGCTTTTCTCATTATCGCACATCTTTCTGTCACTGTTGCTCCTGTGAATTTTTACAGTGATCACTATGTTGCATGTACAACCCAGAAATGTGTCTTAATTTTGTTTTCTAGTCAAATTATTAGAAAAAAATCACACAGTTACAACATGCACATGCACATGCACAACTAAGAATAGAATTACAGCCTTGAGCCCAATAAATTCTGATGTCTTATGACTTATCTGAGGTCTGTGAAACTGAGCACACACCATACAAGACACATTTTTACATCACTAATCTAAAGATTTAAAATCAAATGTTAAAATATATAAATGAAATAAACAATAAACATCATGCGTGTAAAGACACAATTAAAAGCCTCCCTGAGAGATCATGTCCTGCAGCAACATCTTTCAGCTTATCTTTCAAAATAATACCTGAAAAAAAAAATCCAAAAATGGTCTTTAATGCATTTCAAAAACTGTATGCAATGCCCACTGAGAGAGCATCATCACACACCTGCCATAGAATTTCAATTAGGTGCTGGAAGTATCAACACTGTCCACAGAGGGGAGAAAAATGTCACTATTTCAGGACAATCTGCGCCCCCTTCTTGATACAGCATAGCTACCAACAGGATAGTGAACTACATTTCCCTACAGCCTCAGTGATGCAGCTGCACACAGGTGTCCTGCATACAGCTAGTGATGTGAGTGGATCTGTGTAAGGGTATAAAGGCTCTGACAAAGATATTATGACTGAGTTTCACTTTTTAAAGTGAAGCTTCTATTGGCTCTTAGCATGCCGACATCTTTAAAAACTCTTGACATATTTAAATCTTTGTGCAAACAAGCAGCAACACAAAAAGTAACACTGAGACAGATGTGGAGAGGCATCAGCTGCAAGTACAATACAGAGACAAAATCCACATGAAATTACGAACCACTCAACCTGAAGATAGCATCGTTCTACTGACAATACAAACCATGAGTTCACGATAACAAGGAATATAGTGCAGTGAGTAAATGAGTAAATGAAACGAGACATAGAAATTAAATAAAATGAAATGTTTCTGTGGCTAAGCCTGTCCAAAATCTTAAGACACTAAATTCACTACATTACTCAGCATCTCTGCAACATTTAAAATCGCTTATGTGCATTAACTGTTTATATTTGTTATCCACAGGAGTAACACTTTCTGAGGCTTGGATTGCAATTCAAAGATATGAAATTGAAGAAAAAAAAGCAGCACTACAAATGAAATGCAAATTCAAAGTAAACATTTTTTAAAGCATATCAAATGTGACAGCAGCCTCAAGCTATTTTCCCTGTCTCTCTCTTCCTATGTTTATTTGTTTTCACATCTTTTTTGTAATAGAGGTTTTATTATCAGTGCCTCAGTGGTAACAAATTGTCCTAGTCTCATTTTCATAAGAGATTCTGGTAAATCAGGTACTAAAAGACATGAGCTCATGTTGTTTTTTTGCATAAAGGTTTTTAACCCCTTCTTAGATATGGTCATTAAGGGGTTAAGCAGTTCACCCAGATATGGTAAATTAACTCTTCTTGTCTTAGTAAATCATACACAAGTGTGAATATGAAAAACATTATTGTCTACGATGTGGCAATTTGTCTTTGGTTTCACAATCAAAGGCTTAATATATATAACAAAACATACATCATACATACATATATACAATGAATTAATTGATTATTCTTTCCCATTTCTCTTCTGTGCAGAGAACATGTCAGATTACATATTAAGCGCAGCAAAAGTGCATAACATTTGTGTGCCATTTCTTCCATGTTTTACATAATGTACATACAATCCTTTATTTGCTGCCTAAATGAGAATCTTCCATTTTGCCAGTACACCCCTTTATAAAGTCTGTATGTGTGTTACACACCTGTAGTTGGGTTTACCTTTTTGTTCCACTGCTTTATGCTCTTCTTTCAAGCTATTTTTCAAATCGTGTTCAACCACAGATCATATAGACCCACTTAGGCACCTCTTACCTACTCTTACAAGAGCTATCAGTTTTGTCTGCCCTGTAAGAGAAACAAAAAACACGTGTGAGTACAGGGTTTTATTCAGATAATACCCGTTAACCTTTTCCCCATTTATATGTGTGTAAGCAAGCAGGGTGGTTATCTTTCCTTAATGGGTGGGAGAGGTTTTGAGGGTGGAGGGTTTGAAGCAGGCAAACAACAACATCCACTCCCTGTCCTGACATTGGATAGTCAGTTGCAGCCAGTGAGAGGACAGAATTGGACCTAGAAGATTTTGTGATAGTGCAAAAAACAGTGATGACATCTTCTTTCTTTAAATTCTGATGGGCTTTGAAAATGCATTTTGAAAGCCTTTGAGCACCAGTCCAATGAGACAACATTTCATGTGAAGTGGAAACATGACAGAAAAGAACCTCATTAGGGTTTTGATTGAGAGAAATTATGGGAAACTAACAACACAGCTTTGGTTTGTGGTATAGTAGAGAAATGTTTTGTGGGAGTGCTGCAGGCAGCTCATGTTGAATAATGTGTCCCAGATCTGCTGCTTTTCAGAGGTTGTGATTTGTTTGTGTTCTGTGAGTTGTTTTTGTCTTGCTTAGCAGCTGATGTCTCGGTGACAGCTCTCTTTATAGGAGACAAAAAAGGAAGTGATCTGAGTGCAAACAGGCTCTTTCTGAGAGAAAGCAAAGGAGAAGGAGGGCAAACACTTGCATGAAAGGCAGAGGCTTTCAGTGGTGCCACTGAGGTACTCGCTGTGCCTCTCACCGAAAGGGAAACACACGTGACACACAGCAGAGTCACAGCTGGGACAGTCAGAGATCAGCCAAAGGAAGTTAGCACAACCTTTAAAATCACAGCTACAGTTATTATTTTTAACCACTGTACTGATTGTTGTATAAAAAATTATTCTCAAGAGACAATATACGTGTTATAAGTGTAAATGTAGTATAAATAAGTATAAGTATAAGTGTTCTCAAATTTCCATTTTAGATAAAACACAATGTTTTCTATCCTCAAATTAAAAAAATTAAGGTGATAACACATAATTCAAGAATGCAAGAATTTCTGTTGTCTGGCAGATAATTTAAAAAGTTTCTGAAATAAAATATACACCATCATTTCTTGGAATAATTGCAAGTTCAATTTGCAAGTAAAAATTGTGTTTCCTTCTCTTAACAGCTTTTCAGCTTCAGGAAGAAGGTGAGAGGTGAGATATTGAATGGCTTCATGGATGTCTAACAGTTTCAAAAATGCAAAATGATCTCTGTCAGACAGGAAATTAGCATGAGAGACCAAGTAGTGTTAATAGGTGATGTTACATGTAAGCTGGGTTTAAATAAATGTACCATCAGGTTTGAGATGCTCTAATGGGTGTTGTTGTCAGTGGTTCTCCCTGTGAGTTCAGCTGTTTTAAGAGGGGACCTCTCCTTCATGTTTGAATGATGCACAATTCATGCTATTCTTTGGGAAATGACGACACAAATTTGCCCACAAATCCTGTTACTTTACTTCCCTGCTTGGTACCACAGAGGTCAACATTTTGGTATCGGTTGTTATGAATTTGTTTCGTAGCGTGTTGCATCTGTCTGCTTCTACTGAAACATGTTCATATCAGTCTCCAAAAAGAAACGAGATATGAAATAACCAGAACTCATGGACCTCACAATCTTTTGTATTATAATCCACTGCCAAATTTGCAGATCTGAGCTCTGTTTAGCTGTGTGGGCGAGGTTGACCTGCAGAATCCCAGTGGCTCTGGTTGGGATTACATTACAACCTCTGAGACAAGGCACATCTCTCCCCCTGTGTGAGTAAACTGTAACAATCTACTGCCAAAGTCAAGTTTTAATACACTATATAGAGGCAGGGCAAAGAGATTCAACACAACACACAATATAATAACTTTTGACAAGTAACTAGAAAAATGTAACTGCAGAGAGCTCGTGTATTACTGTCGAATGGCTTTGTCCAGTAACACAAGAGCTGTACAAAAACCTCCACACAGACACAAAATTGCACAATCCCCTGGAAAGGAGACTTAGTCACAGGTCTCACAGTTATGAGCCAACTTGCAGAGTCTGTAACAAGATTTATAACTCTAAACCTGCAATAGTTTGGACTCTATGAGAAGAACCTCTGAAACACAGTGATGATGCAAACCTTTGTCAACAGGGGAAGAGTTTCAAAGTAGAACAATTTTTATTGAGGAAGCAAGGCAGCTTGGGACAATACGGTCTGCTGTTAAACTCCTTTTCTGTGCAACTGTGAGCTCCATATGGCTTTGGACAACAACAAAGCTTTTTTTTTCTTTTTGTACTTTAAAATGAATAGAATCTTAATTTATCCCCTCTGGTTTGCCAGACAAAGAACCCTCACTTCAAAGCTGAACTGTTGCTTTTTAACGTAATTGTAATTATCATAAAATTTCAGATCCAAATCAGTAAGATTATCAAAATGTGCAGGTGTGTTTCTGTCCAAACACAATGCATGCAAATGACAGAGGTTTCATGCAGGTTGTGCTTCCACCTCCGTAGCACTTCCTGATGTTCTTGGTGAATTGTCCATTGGAGAATGAGCTGACACACACACACACACACACACACACAGATGAAGACACACAAGCCATCTTAAGTGTCTTTGTTACAGAGGGAATTTAGGGCAGCATCATTATCGAACAAGGGAAAGTACTGTATTACACGGCCTGTGAATGGCAGCCTTCCTGCCTCTTGATCTACACGGCAGCACTTCCCACTGTGCTCAACTCTCATGCGGCTCT
>OMLF01019875.1:16992-29925 GCA_900302615.1 Holocentrus rufus
AAGATTATCAAAATGTGCAGGTGTGTTTCTGTCCAAACACAATACATGCAAATGACAGAGGTTTCATGCAGGTTGTGCTTCCACCACCGTAGCACTTCCTGATGTTCTTGGTGAATTGTCCATTGGAGAATGAGCTGACACACACACATACACACATACACACACACACACACACACACACACACACACACACACATACACACACAGATGAAGACACACAAGCCATCTTAAGTGTCTTTGTTACAGAGGGAATTTAGGGCAGCATCATTATCGAACAAGGGAAAGTACTGTATTACACGGCCTGTGAATGGCAGCCTTCCTGCCTCTTGATCTACACGGCAGCACTTCCCACTGTGCTCAACTCTCATGCGGCTCTCCTTTCATTTGACACTTTGCAACACTAAGAAGCACGACTTCGCCGCTGGACCTGAGAGAAAAAAATCCTTTATAGCATATGTGGCGAGCAAGATTTAATGCCACATATTCTAAACAAGAGCACATTCTCCCCCTTTTTGGTTTTGGGGATGCAGGTTTTGGCCGAGCATTTCCCACGCCGCTGAATGAGCTCGGATAATATGGCAAGTTTTGATTATGTGGAGAGTCCCCACAACATTGGAGCCACTTGAAAGAAAATGGAAGAATCTGGAGGGTCTCGCTCTCAGACGTTTCTCTGAGCTGGCCTGATTAAGGAGACAAAAGATATTCATCCCGGTCGCTCGTAACTCTCAGTATTTTTCCCTCTGGCAGTCAGGGCGCCCTGCAGCCCTTCTGGCAGCCTCTTTTCTATCTCTGCATCACCAGCACACATGCACATCTCAGATAGCCTCTCTCTTTTACGACCGCTCCCTCGTGTGTAAATGTACATGCACGTCCCACAGGCCTCACAAACAAAAAAACATGGAAGGCCCCGACAAAGAAAACGGCACGGTCTTTGTTCTGGGGTCATCAGCAGGGTTCAAGGGTCAGATTAGCAGAGGTTAAATCCACTGAAGCATCGCTGCCTTCTGACTCGTTCGGCTGCGGGGTCGCACAGGCCGACAGTTGGGAAGTAGGGGCGGATAAAGGAAGCACGCTTTAAAGGGCAGGACTCCTTCTCCTTCTCCTCCTCTCCAGCAGGGCACAGGTGTCCTGTGGTGGGGCAGGAACAGCGGGGCCCCCGGGGACCAGAGGTCTCTACATGGCCACTACATCATTATGTCACCTTAATCAACTCCATAAAGAGCTGTGAGAGGCTTCCCATGCACCTCTCGGTCTAATTAGGGAGGAAATGACAACCTAAAGAATATCCTCTTCACAGCAGACTCTCACAAGTCAGCATCTATCACTGCAGGAATCCCTCAACCACCTCACTTTGTTGACATGTTACAAAAGAAAGACGAGGATCAGGAGGCGACAGAAACTCAAAACACTAAGCTTAAACTGTTTTCAGACATACAGTGTGTTATATGCAACGTGACATTTTTCCTAATTATATTTACACCACTTTCAAATTTAAAGGCTGTTCCCAATAAAAACCAGCCCTGGTTGATAGATGGATGGATAGATAGATGGATAGATAGATAGATAGATAGACAGACAGACAGACAGATAGAACTTTATTATCCATTTCTGATTATAAACAAATCACCAAGTATAAGAACATAGGACAGGAAGAACCTCACATTCACAACATACGCACACACACACACAAACACACAATAAGAACTTCACATATACCAGTTATCAAAGTGCGGAAGAGCCAATAAGTTAAAGGAATATTATGTAAATTTGCAAAGGGTCGATATACAGTAAGTGAGGATATTTAGACTCGACTAAAAAAAAATGTGGAATAAGCATGCAATATGACATTTGAATCTGCAGAATTTTCACCATGGGCCAAACTCACTGATAAAAAAATGTGTACTTATTCTACATTTTTTGTCAGTTAAGTCTAAAGAGTCGTCACTTAAATCAACTCCTTTCAATTTTGCATTGCACACCTTGAACCACATTCAGGATGAGGTTAATTTAGGAATTCAGCAGAGACACAAAAATACATGCAAAATAGCAGACACAAAAACACCTGTTTCATGGTGAAATCCATTGTCAAAACCACTACATTAACCTACAGACTGCGAGATATTCTGCCTCCTCAAATCAATTAAATTAAAATATATTATTTTTCCATTGTCAAAGCAAATTCCTTGCATGTCAGGCAAAAATTCACCTCTTTTCATTGTACAATCTGTCAATGGTCCCTAATCCCTGGAATGTGTCATTCTGTGTTCCAGGGAGCCTTTGTTCGGTTTCAGAAAGAGCTCTGCCATGAAGTCACTAATGAAGGTATTGACTCGAAAAGCCCGGACTTCAGCTGAAGTTCAATAACAGTGCTGAGGTGCAAGCCACTCAGAGAGCACTTGGCCTGCTGGTAACAGACTGGTGCCGGCGGTGTGCGCTCATTAGGCCTCATTGTGCTGGTGGCAGGTGTGTTAATCCTGCAGGGCTGGATGGTGACCCCGGACCCTTGCCTGTGGGGTACTGTACAGCCCCTTTCCTCGCTACTCAACGCCTGTCAAATCCCTTAGGAGCAGACATAGCCCAGATCTGTCACCAACAGGCTCATTACCCTCCACTTGCCCCCTTCAGAGGAGCGATTTCACTATTTTACTGAAGTAGGAGAGAGTTTAGGACAACCGCATACTCTAACAATGCACTGAACTTCATAAGATATCAGTCACACAAAGTCACTCATGATTGTTTTGGTTATGATTCACTCACCACCACCATTAGAGCAGACAACAGACAAATCAACAAGTCATCATGATTCATGCCACAGTGAAATAAACTATTTTCTTTGTCTCATGATTAACCTCATTGCCTCCACAATGTCTGTCATTTCTCCATGTTTGGAAGTCTGTGTTTCTATTGTCATGGATTTCAATGTGTTCATTTCTGTAATCATCACAAATCGGCGACCAAACACATACACATATGCTTGGTGATATACTTATTAAAACATAGTGATGCATAAAATGTAACTGATACAATATTTACACAACAGCTACACATAAAAGGCTTATTTTCACTGCCGGAGGTATTATTTTGAAATGTTGATCTAAATGAGTCATGGTTTCACTAATATACTCTAACAGGTTACAACAACACACACAGCCTCTGAATTTTGCCAGGTCCTTCTGTGTGGTGTGTGTGTGTGTGTGTGTGTGTATGTGAGAGAGAGAGAGAGAGAGAGAGAGAGAGAGAGAGAGAGTTGTTTTATCTTGACATCTCATTATCCCGATATTCATAAAATATGAACAATCAAAGAAAAGTTTGACAGAATTAAGGAAAGTACCTGCATTTTCTGCATTCTGACATTGTCTCCCATTGATTTTTTTTTTTACTGCTGTCATTTTCTAATCTGCCTTTTTTCAAATTGAATCTGCGATTAGTACTCTCTGGCCCACTGAACCAGTGTGTGGATGCCCTCCTCAGTACAGTTTGTGGTGTACACTGTAGTTACTGACACTCTCATGGTTTTTAATGTTTGGGTTTGGGTGCAAAGTACAACACTGGAGCCACGACACTATAAATGAGCTAACTCTCCTCCCCTCACCCCCATCCCATTTAGGAAATCTTTGCTCTCAGCCGCTGACATGAGAACAGTTGAGAACGCCAGGAATGTTTCTCTGTTACAGAAAAGCCCAGTGAATGTTTTGTCTCTGTTAACAGATGTGTGTGTCTGCTGCTGTGTGAGAACACCACTGCCTGAGCCAAAAAGAAAAATGTACCAGGAAGACGAGACACTCATTGAAAACAAGTAAGACCTTTGCTAAGAAACATGTAGCCTGCACAGTTGTTAGGTTGTTTGAGGCAGCAGTAGCAACTAGATATTGCAAAATAAAAAGATAATATAACTTGAGCGGGCACTCAGAGAGACTGTTATTGCATGCAAAATCTTTCCTTCAGTTCAACCTTTCAAGGTCACATGAACAATAGAAAGGTGATATATGTCTTCATATTAAATCGGATCAAAACAGTTTGAGTTATGTTGTGCACACACAGACACACACACAAAAACACAGATAGTACTGAAAAACAATAACCCCTTTTGCGCTACCTAGTGCATAAGTGTAATAAAATGTACAGACCAAGAACAGTGCCATTTTTCAGAGAAAACAATAACAGGAAATGGAACTAACAATACCAATAAAAACATGACTGGACTATTCTTGTGATGTGGTGTTCAAAATTTAGATGGGAATCAAACACGTCACCAAGATTTCTTGCCACAGATTTAGTGTTCTGTGTAAAAGAATTAAGAGATGGGAGTATTTGGCTGGACATGTGCGGAGAATCAATTATGAGAGTTAAGTTGAAGAATATTTTTGACATCCAATTTTTCACATTAGCCCAGCAGTCATTTAGTGACCTCACAATACTGGGACTGCTAGTCTTTACTGGAAGGTATAGCCTGGTGTCATCAGCATAATAGTAAAGAAAAACACTCTGTAATGTGGCCAAAAAGAAGCATGTAAACAATCATGGATGTTTTAAATAGGAAAATTATAACAACAACAACAACAATACTACTACTACTACTACTACTACTAATAATAATAATAATAATAACAACAACAACAACAACAAAAAAGAAAAAAATTAGACCACTTTTTTTTGCAGTGATTTGACATTGCTGAAACATTGAATGAATGCATGCACCATTTCTACCTCTGCTTTAAACTCCATTTAAAAATGGCAATTGACAGGGGACATGCTGTTTGTGTCAAATGTTGGCAAGAACGGCGCGGGCATGTTGTAACCATTTGTTTACTCAGCTGTGCAGTGTGATGACAGTAGCTTGTTTGTTGTCAGATTGCACTTTACTGAAGTGTATTTTTCTGCGTTGCATTGGTGGATGCATAGGTTCCTGGAGGAGCAGGTAGAATAGGACAAATATGTACTTTACTAACCTGATAAATTAAGACTCTTGATGGTGAGTGGCCTATGTCAGATTTGCAAGGCAAGGGTGTGGTTTTAATTGTCACATTTCCTATTAGCATTTTAGCTTCTGTTACATATCTTAAATATCATAATTTGGTTGAGTAAGGTTTGTAACTTCAAAAGTGACATAACTTTAGCTAGTAAAATATAGGCTAATATATAATATATATTTATAAGGTATATATATTTATAATACATAATGTTGTACCTTATTCATTTTAGTACATCCATTTCTGATAAATGCAGCTAGCGAGAGCAGTCAAAGGGGGAGTGAATAAGTTGTCCTCTGTATTCGGTATGTACTGAAGGAGGAGATTTTGATTTGATTCTGAGCTGTATTATATGTGCTCATGCAGGAGTAATCCCATCCACCGAACATCTTTGGGAAAATCATCCAATTAGTATTTGTCTTTATTTGTTATTTTATCATCTTCAGTGCATTTACAATTCTCAGTGCATTATTAGCATGTATTAGGCAGTTAATGCGAAATGGGCTGTTATTATATTATCAGTGCATATATGTCTTCATCATGCTTCCTATAAGTTCACTACTGGGCTAAAAATAACTTCTTTACTCATGTAAGTTCAAGCATTAAGATGGTCTATGTGGATAAGCCTGCAAATGAATGTTAAAATTGTAATTTTAATAAAATGTGCAATACTAAAACAATCAAAGTTATGAGACCACACCCATAGGTGATTAGAGGAAGAAGTGAAAAGGAGCAGTGAGTATTTTACAGCTAAGCATGATGACTCAGTTATCTCCTCCAACAGCACATAGATATTCCCTTATCGTGCATAACAGGGGATTTCATGGGCGTGCTTGGTGTATCGGTTACAAAAAAACCCATGAAGACGTCTGGGTGTTTCTGAAATTCACAGAATTATCTTCCTGCCATAAAAGTGAATGGGTTCTGCCCCGAGCAAAAACTCACAAGATCTTGCTTCAGAACAATTGCTGTAGTCCCCCCTGCTTATCACTAAATGAGAAACTTTGGTTTCACTTACAATAGGAATGGATCATGTTGCAGTACTTTTGTGGGTCACACTGTTTCCCCATCCGAAACACACACTAGAGACTGAAAGAGGATGTTGCAAAATTCTAACTATGCTGCTCTGCTTAACCGCCGTGGCTTTGGAAACATTTTCAGGGTCGCAGTTGTTAATGTGTGCATTCACAAGTGAAGCGCAAGAATCTATGCTGAAGCATCTGGGTATATTTAACATTGTGACCTCACACATTTATGTACACATCCATGCAATATGTGTTCACAAGAATCATTCACAGGCTCTCAAACCTCAGAGACTGCATGGAATATTTTTGGCAACATGGGAATGCATAATCAAGCAATACAAGTTCACCAATGAGGATGTGAAAATATAAATCATTACATCAATTAAAGATGTAACATTTACTGGAAAATAAGACAAGATATCCACTGCTACCCAATCAGGTGATTGTGCAGTATAATCTGTGAAGAGACAACAGTTTATGTATGTGGGTGATTTGTGGATGAGTTAAAATCTGTGCTGCTCATCACTGCAGGTTTGTTTTTTGTTTTTTTTTAAAGGTCCTAGATACTCTAATAGCAGAGTATTGGAAATGCGATCAGTTATACATGCTGCATCTCTGGAGATTTTTTTTTTATTTATAAGATCGAACACTTGCTCAATTTATTCCAACCACGTTCATGGCCAGTATTTGTGGCAAAAAAAAAATGGACCTTGTTCAGTTCTTTCTTTTAGGATTGAGACTCTGCAAATGTCACTTACAATCTGGCCTCACTCAAATGAATTAGTGTCATTCTGATAAAAGCTGAGGACCTAAAAACTCTTAAATCTGACAGAACTGTACAATGATAAGCCTCAACCTGCCTGAGCCAATGCCTGAATCTCAGACAAATCTCAGTATTGTTTGCATTTTTGTCACTGAGCTGTTAGCTGACTTGCAAGAGCATGGATACTATGGATACAACCACAAATCCCTGAGAGAAAAGCATGTGGTACCTACAATGCCCTAAGATGAATTGTCAAGTTGTGCAGGCATACATTTCAGCAGAGGAAATGGTTCATGTGTGGACTTAAACCATAGCTCTGCAAAGTCACATTCCCTTCCTTCGAGGAATGTGATCTTTTGTTCTGAAGCTATTACAGGAACAGCAAAGACATAACAAAAAGGACCTACCTTAAACATTTTGGATCACTCTGTTTCTATAAATAAAAGGAAATGAATATTCAGAAGGAAGCTGGCAACATACAGCTAAAATCTGAGAGGGAAGATTTGGATTTATTCTGTCACCTAGCCACCACTATTGTTATACATGAGACCAAACCTGAACTGATGCTGTCAGTGCAGTGATAGGCAAAAAGAACTGCGCAAATATGTCAAGACCAACAGAGACCCACACCCCTGTGCAAAATAAAAGTTCAAATGAACTAGTCATTCCACATATTTGGAAACAGTTTACATTGTATTTGTCACACTGACTTGACACTGGCAGCAGCCCCACACAGCTCACCTCACAGGCTGCTGATGCATCACATGGTAAACAACATGATAGAAATATGAATTTTAAAGAAATCCATTGTTATACATCAGACAGTAAAATTTTCAATGGAGTGTCGCAAAGTGTCGCCATCTCTTTTCATCTCATGCAATCAACCTTTTATCAACTAATATTTTGTATAGGATTTATGCAACAACCTGAAAGGTTTTTACATAATATGTAATGCACAGAGAGGAGGAGAAGACTTTTCACATGAATCTTGAATCTTATCCAGCCTTCTTCTTCTTCTTTGTATTACATACTGGGCGATTTTAGAAGCCAGCTTTTTGGACAGACAAAGACCAGCATAGCTGGAACATGTGGGTGTATAAACTTAGATTTTCAATGCCTTGACTTAACAATAAGCTTCAGGATCATCAGGATTTGATGACCCAAAACACAAAATCTCCCCATATCAACCTTGACTCCACACTCTACTATGTAAACAATGACTTTTATCTCTTGTTGCTCTGTGATATGCATGTGTAGACTGACTCAAATGCTGCTCAGGCGTATTAATGGGGGATTGCACACTCAGAACCATAATTATGAATTCATCAAAAAAGTAAAAAGGATTTCAGGATTTCAGTCACTTCTCTGTCCCTGTCAATTTAAATCCTATTAAAAAGTAGTATAGTATTAAATGAACATCATTGTGTATCTTGTATGCTCACCCTTGTCCTTGGCAATCCAGACGATGCCTGGGTGATTGTTGATGTTAAGTTGCTGATGTTAGCTACTAACTTGGAGAATGTCAGACTTGGGGGAGGTAAGCATATGATTATATCACACAGCTGAATATTTAATCCTGCATTTCTGGGAATCATTTGAAATTCTTTCTTCTTTTCGTAGAAGCTAGTTATTTTCATTAGCCACTTGTGAAAGGGGACGTTTCTGTAGTTCATGGTTCAGTTTACCAATATATAGCTTGCTAACATCTCATTACAAACAGTTTTCACTAACTGCAAAATTTATTCACTTGCTTTTTTCAGTGTGAAACACTAAGACCTTTTCAAGGTAGTTCAATTTTTAGTTTTAGTTAAAATTTTCTTAAAATGAAACAATGAAATGGATTCATTAAAAATCTCAGGATATACCATTAAATCTCTGTCTTCTGGACTTGCATCCTCTAATATTCCTGTCTTAACTTTTAAATGGCAAAATGATTAAGTGGGGGAAGTTTATGTGACACATCTGCATTTAACTGAGAATCTCTTTTACTTTATTATTAAATGTAAGTTACTATCCTTAAATACTCTGCAATCTAAATAAAATGACATTGCTGTAATATGGACATTTGTTTCTCCTCTGTTCTGTCTCCCTCCAGTTGACAGACAGGCTCCCTCGTGGTTATAAGAGTCTTAGAGCCACCCAGCATCTTATCTTCACTCCAGAGGGAATTTTAATCACTTGCAGATAAAGTTGGTGCTTTCAGGAACTGCTCTGTCTGTCTGTACTGTCTGTCTGTAACATGATTATTTATAAAAACTTGTAACCAATGGCGCCACTTGTCTTTGGTGACGTTTCATTTAATCTCAATTTGAAGGTTATAAAAAGAACAAATAGTTGTGTCCCCATGTCTTCACTCTCAGAAATGATACATTAAAAAAATATTGACGCTTCAAGATTGTGTCCAAAGACAAGAGCTGGGACGCTGCTCCCCTTTTAAAAGCATTTCTACTCAGTGTGAACAGGACCAATTCTGTCAGATCAATAAAAGAGTGATCCTGATGCTCAAGTGAAAACCTCCTTAATACCATAACAGGTGGGGCTTTGTCTGATGTGACGAAGAGTTACCCTGGAAACCGGTCATCTGGACATCTGTGGGAACCCATAGACTAGAAAGAAACTGAACTCCATGGGTGCTGAAAGGAGATCATAATCCATTTCATTCAGTTTAACAATGGTAGGGAAATATTTGATGCGTGCAAAACTGTGGAGGAATTTTCCCCCTTATGTTTAAAGGTAATGTGGTCGGGGCCAGCAACATCTGTGTGAAAACATGAAAAATGAAATCAAATGATGGTGGAGACACTATGGCTCAGGCTGAATAGTGCAAAAACTACAAACATCTAAGTGCAAACAAGAATATTTAGTCTTACAACTGTGTTATGACTAATTCTGGATCAGATAAACCTTGTGATTCAATCTCTTTAATTAATCAGCCGCAGTTTTCACAACGTGAAGTGGGCAGACAATAACAGAGATTAGTCATCATGGCTTCATCTGGTCCCAGTTGCCAAAGAATGTCTCTTTGAGCAGAATTTCTCTCTGAACCCCAAGAATCACAAGCCCAACATGCCCTTGGATTTGTCCAAAAGGATCCTGTGGGTTTTTTTTTTTTTTTTCTTTGGCCTTCTGACTCACTCTTGCCAGACAGACTGGGTACACAAGGATCCTTGACAACAATTAAACCTTCTTTTCAATGGCAGCAATGGAGTTTTTCCACTAAAGGAATGTTTTTATTTGCTATGTGCAAGAAAGACCAGCAGGGGAATTGTGGGTGGGGGAGTGAATGACAAGCACTTCCCCCTCCGGTAACACCCACAGCTGATTGCCCTTGAGCAAGGCACTTAACCCCCAAGTGACAAGACACAATGAGATTTCAGAACCTGCATTAGCAAAAAGTTCTCATTTCAAATTTTATGTGGCTCGGTCTGTAATTAAACGGTAAGCTTCCAACCTGAGCTTTCCATCTTGAGTAGAAAGTTCAATGAGCAATTTTTTCATTGTGAGACTTTATAATAATAAGTAGGGCTGGGTATCAGCAAGGACCTCACAATAAAATACATATCACAATACATGGGTCACAATATAATTTCTTTCACGACACCTTGCAATGCTCTATGGAACTGACTCAAAATGCATAATAATAAAAAACAACCAACTGCATAACATCTGGATAGACAAATGTACAACATGTTATATGATAAATTAGCTGACAAACTGACTCAAAACAATTATCAGTCCCATAAAAAAGTTCGCACTCCAATTTACTGAAACAATATTAGCACAGTGTGCTAGAGACACACTGCGCACACATACACACACACACACACACACACACACACACACACACACACAAGCATTACATGGGGAACAATGCATGGTTTTAGAAGGGAAACTGAACAAAGGGCAGGTTAAAAGATAAGAAAGATAAGAAGGATGATCAGTGTCAGATAGATTTTAATGCAAAATTACACAGTTCACTGTAGTTAGATGAAACCAGATGCACATGATAATAGGTGACATTCTTAATGTCATCATATTCACCAAGGGATGGTCTCTACTGTGGTGCAGCACTGACTCTATGAAGGTTTTATATGGGTGTTTACTAAACATATGTGCACACAGAGATGTCTTTGTGTTTGTCCCTCTAGAGGTTAGCTAAAACCCAATGACTTCTCTTTTCATGAAACGAGCCTTAAAGAGACAAGAAGGCGTATAATGACAACTGGACATGTTTGACTTTGTCAGTTTCTGCTATGACATGGTCAGTAGAGAAAAGGAGCCCGTCAGGAGAATACGTCTCAAATTACTTTTGTCTGTCTGAGACACTTGACCTTTTGTCTGCTTGCCTGTTATCTGGTTTCACATTGTGTGGCACTACCAGCACTCTATAGGGTATTTTACAAGGAAGAATATGAATTACCGCTTTCAAAGTTTTGGCCACAGTACACTGACACGGCTGTTGAGTGACTGAAAACAGACAAAAATCCCACTGCACCTCTATGTGACAGTGTTAACAAGGCTGCAGACAGATTCCTGAGTCCCTCCCTTTGATACACGAGACAGAACTGCTGTAAATGAAATATTATAATCAGGAGCAGTATCTGGTGCAGAGCCAGAGACAGCTGCATGCACTTTTCTGCAGGTGGTAATGGTTTGCACCTTTCTTAGTTGATCCAAGCCTATACAGCTAAACCCAAGCTTTATATTACACTGTTTCTAGCTCTTTGTGTACAGACGTCTCATTTTAAATGTGCAGACAAAACTGCACTAACTGCTCAACATGAAAGACAGCAGGTTAGCTAATATTCATTCACTGAAACTTATATATACATACTTATACATATATATATATACATATACGGCAAATGCCTATGTATCTTCATTTAAAATACAATGCAAAACTGCTTTTAATATACCTTTAATTTTACTAACACTATGCTGTATGGTTATTGTTTTATTTGTTGAGTCCAATGAGATTTTGCTAAGTCAGCCTATCACCAGAAGCAGCATCTATTGTTCTTTTTGGCTTTAGTTTGACAATTTGTGGATGCTGAGTAGACTTTAAACTTATATTGTTATTGTATGTAAATTTGTACTGATGCAACAATATCATTGCTAATTAGGTTTGGGCTTGATCTGCTGAGTAAGGCTTACTTGAGCCACCAGGAACTACTGCTTTTTCTTTATCTTCTTCTTGTAATAGTAATGTTCCACCAATGATCTTTAATGTAAAGAGGCACATCAGTGTTGCTGAAGTCAGCTGAACAAATGGCAGGCTTTTAGTGATATGCACCAGTTCTTTAAAGCTAGAATGACTGTTAAGAAGACAATAGCAAAGTAAATGGTGCAACTGCTATAGAATTTGCTTTGGATAAAAACAGATAAGAAAAATTACAGTGTTGTTTTAATTTAATAGTAGGATTTTTTTGTAACTTAGGGAATGCTGCATCAACAGGAGTCACACATTTTCCAATTGATTTCACACTTCTCGGTGTGTGGTACAATGACACTTTATCTCATAAAAAGAGCAGATGGGTTGAATGGGTTTAGGGGTTTAATAAGGTATAATGTTTCTTGTTCTCATCATTCTGGCTGAGGTATATTGAATTAGACGACACGAGAGCCTGTCCTTGCCCAGCTGTTGACAAAGTAAGGCAGAGAGAGGGAGATAAAGGGAGCAAAATGGCCAAATAATCGTTTTTACACCCTATTCTGAATCCATACAAAAGCATTGCATCATGTTTTTGCCTTGCAGCTAAAAAGAGACTGGTTGCCACTCCTTTTAGACCAGTCCCTGATTATGGTAATGTTGAATATTCACTGTCTACTATCTTTTGTGCCATGCAGAAGTGAGATTTTTGACTTTTTTGTAAAGCTCTCACTCATCATTCTACCTTAAAGCTTGTGTTAATTAGTCTGCATTGTAGCTTTTACTATTTATGTTCCTATAGCTCAGGAAAGTGATTGTCTGTAGTCACCGGAACTGGCTTTACATTCTTTCCATATACGTATAAAGCTGAATTGAAAGAACTGGAATCTGAGTGTGCAAGACCCAAATGGCTCAGTTTATGCCATTCCTATTTGCATGACCTGTCATCTGGCTAGACGCAGCTGACGCTCAGCCCATCCTACCGCTCTGCTTCACTTTCCAGCCACTGTGACACATAACACACAT
>OMLF01019876.1:0-13006 GCA_900302615.1 Holocentrus rufus
GGTGTGAGATTTCCCCCTTGCCACATTGTCCATCTTCGATATTTTGAAAATCCTATCATTTGAGAGCGAGTATAAAAGAATTTTTCCAGTTTGAGGAACTCCGTGCAGCTTATGCTTTGTAATGCATTAAGTGTGTATTCAATATGTATGTATGTGTTCATTTATTTTATACTTGAGAGTAGTCTTTTTTGCTCATTTTTTCATCAGTTTAAGTTTTTTGTTCTATATTTTATATGCAAGGTGGTCATCCTTTTTGCTACCTGGGGGCATGAATGGCATTTATTGTTTTGCTTTGTTATGGATTAGCACCCTGTCTTTTAGAAGCAGTAATGAAATGGCACATGGGGTCATTAAATTACAAAGAACTTAACATAGATTTTAAATAACCTGATTAAAACTCTCTGCAAACTGCACACAGTAGGTCTGTGAAAAGCTCATATGGGCACAAAAAAAACTAGTCTAGACTAAAATGATGTATTTAAGTTATACGAGGTTGGGCTCATGAAATCCCAGTATGTTCATTGTATTCTTTGTGTTGTTTGTGTCTCCAGCTCATCCTGACGCCTCAGTTCCCTTTCAAGCTCAGTGGTAAAGTGCTGCAGGTGCTGGTCAGCATCTTCCTCTACCACGACTTCTCAGTCAGAAACTTCATCAAGGGCCTACAGGTAGGGAGTACCTCTAAAATGTTTCTTCTCCATCCATTGTGTGTCTTATCAGTGTTTCTTTTCCTTGTACTGTTTGTACTGTACTGATTTGCATTTGGGTGCGATAAATTTGTGTTCTCTGGGTTTACAGTTGTCCCTGCTGGAGCACTTCCACTCCCAGCCTCTCAGTGTGCTGTGCTGCAAGAAGAAGGAAGCCCTGGCTAATGTCATGCAGCTCAGTCACCAGGACTTGGAGAGAGTCAGGCAGCTGCCCTCATTCAGGAGGTGCACATACATCTTGGTTTCTATCACTGTGCTGCTGCTTACAAGAGGAGTTAGTCACTTAGCAGGCAAAAATGCATCTAAGCACACCTTTGGCGTATCCGCAATTAGATACGGAGCTTACCTTAGTTTTTCCGTGATATGGTGTCATATTAGTAGCTCACAGTATTGCATGTGGCTTAGTAGTTTTTGTGTTCTTAAATTTCGAAGACCAAGGGGGTTTCCCCAAAGCAGGATTAGAGGGTTAGCCAGACATCTGTTGCAAAGGGTTATCCTGGTGATAATGATGTGAATCTGTAAAACAAAACCTGAATGTTGGTTTAGGAATATGATCCAGTCATGATCTGGCTTTGTGGAATACGCTTCAAGTCTTTGACTGCAATCTGACCCATGCATATTTTCCCCAGATATGTAGAGAAGCAAGAACCCCAGGAACAGGTGAATCTGTTGACTGATGACACTCGCTTAAAGGTACAAACTTTGTCTAAACCCAGCCGCTTACCAACCTAACCAAACAAGGACCAAACATAAATGAGCTGATGTTTCGGACAGTTTCTAAACCTCAAGTTTATTTACAAAACCTACTTCTTTGTTTTCATTTATTTTAGGAAGTCTGCCAGAAACTGGTCAAGAGCCTCCGCAAATATCACAAGAACTTCTACCCTATCCTAAGATGTCTCCACACTCTGACCTCATCGCTCCCTAAGTACCCCCTCGGGAAACAGGCAAGGACCTATTGCTCTATGTTGAAATATTATCAAATTTTGAAACAACTCTTTTCTTTTTATTTATATATTTATTTTTCCAATGGTATTTACTCTTCGCCCTGCTGTATGCTTTTATGTGATGGTGATGAGGTTATTTATTTTTGCGTCTTTGTTCACAGATCAGGGAGCTCTATATATTATGTCTGGAGAAGAATGTATGGGAGAATGAGGAGTATGAATCCGCCATGCAGCTTCTCAAGTAAGACTGGATAAGTAATCTGTTGTTGAAATCAACAAACTAGTAATGTCCTAATAATAGTTAGTATATAAGTAGATAGTTACCGATGACTGAAAATGTGGGCAGCTTCGAGCAGTCACTCACTGAAGTGACAATGTGCACAGAAGCTACGTGCACTTGTGTTTGATTAGTGTGCAAATTCACATGAGATGAAGATATGCCGTATAAAAGAAGCCACTTTAACTTTTCAGCTTGAGCCTTAAGTAGAGGGCTGACTCATTAAAAGACAAATTTGTGTAATTCCAGTCATTCACCAAGCGATGGCACTCTGCTCACATAAAATAGATTGTCTGACTGACTTCACACTGTGAACTAAGTGCACTGACCTGAAATGAAGTGACCCAACTTAAAGTTACTGTAATTTCCAGAGTCTTACTTTGTGTGTCAATTAGCAATTGTCCTGTCAGATGTGAACTGGAAGTCAGCTGTATTGATACTTGATACCAGCCGTATGTTCAGGTATTCTTAAAAGTGCTCAAGCTCTAATGTATTAAAATTGGTCAACTTATATGCATCAAGAACAAAGTCTGTTTTTCAGTGAGCTGCTGAGTTTTAAGCTCGGCTCAGCAGTACTGTGTCCACCTGGGGGCATCATTATGCCTCCTGGTGGACGATTGCGCAACAGCAGTGTGACTTTAAGTTATTTGAGATTTTTTGTGGTCATAGGGGCAGTTTTACACTCATCCCACACCTCAGGACAAACTGGTCATTACTCCAGCAAAAACCTGAGGTCAGCTACTTTAGATCTGTAGGTGCTTCCTCTAAGCCTGTGCACCCTCTGTGATTTCCCACCAGGATGCTAGCTAAAGATGAGCTGGTTGCATCACTGCAGAGGTGTGCTGAGATCCTGAGGCCTGCGAAGGCAAAAAAGATGAAAAATGTTCTTGTCCAACTGGACGACCTGCTCGAAAAATTTGAACAGCTGGACAGTAAGTAGTGATGACAATAATGAGCACGGATATGACATCATACTGTAGGTTTAAGTTCATACATGGATTTCTTCTTGTTCCTCCTTTTATGTTGACCCAAGGGACAGTATCTTCTGCTCTTTGTTATGCACAGACTCCCTTTCCTCAGATGGTGCATACATTATCATATAAGCAATTGGAGTGTAATACATATCCTTCAAGATATCTTGCCCCATTCTTAACAGAAACTTCTGGTGAAACTGCTGCTAACGGGGAAGATATCACCTCTCCTGGGAAAGGTCTCCAGAGGAAAACAGACTTGTTCCAACTGCAGAAGGTAGCATGTTATTAGTGTGTTTCTTAAAAGAGAATTTGGTTAAAATCTCACTGATGTGTTGTAATACTCTGATGAACTGTATAAATTGACTTGATTATTCTCATGTCTTCTAGACATTGCTGGAAATGAAGGAATCGCGGAGATCCAAGAAAATGAGTCAGTTTGAGCTTCTAAGAAATGAAGCTATAGACTTTATCGATAACTTAGTAAGGTAAAACAGATTATATTCCAGCTCTTTTGCCTGTAACACAACTCACAATACGATGAAATAAATAATAATTGAATGAAAATAATCATTAACACATGTCCATCCTGCCCAGGTGTCACCTGTCTCCTCCAGAGTCTCAGACACTGAACGAGGTTTGCTACTACAGTTCCTCTGCTGTTGTGAGACGCCACCTGAACGCCACTCCTCGCACCTCCATTCAGACTGCACTCAGCAATCCCTACCACTACCTTCAGGTACTTCAAGTATGATCACAACCCACTTAGCATGAGGGGCAACTAAAAATAACGAAAATATGCAAAGTGTGTTAGACATACTTAGAAAGGTATGAAAACTTTAACCATATTCTTTATTAATGATTTAGATTTTTTTGTCTTTTAGAATGACACCCTAAGGTCTGAGGATGGGACGGTCTCTAATGCCGCTCCTGATATCTGCATTGTGCACAAGCTCCATCTTGAGTGCGGCAGGCTGATCAACCTCTACGACTGGCTGGAAGTGAGTTTATATTAAATAATCAGGGCAATGACCTGTAATTTAAGGAGTGCAAGCAAACTTCTGTAAGGACAAAATAACTGACGAAAATGCTGTTTCCATATTACTCCGTTTTAGTCACACTAGTAACACCATTTTGTAACATTGTCTTCAATTGTTCCACAGATACATTTTGAATTTTAAATCCTTTTAAAAAAGCATTTATCCTTCAGGGACACTTCCTTTCAACCAGAGGAGCTAAACTCAAGCTGCTAAAGAGCTTATTTTCCTACAAGGATCAATTGAGTCTTATTAGGGGTCTAACAGTTTACCCTTTTCACGGTTTGGCTGGCACCTCTGTTATTAGGCTGTTGCTCGGTTTAAGCCTTGAAAAAATGTAACTACTGATTAATGTGTTTTCATGAAAAGTAAGTTGTGCTCAAATATGTTCCCAGTGTTTTGTAAAGGTTGTGCAACGTAGCAACAAAATGCATTTGTATGCAGCTTGTCAGTTATTAGGCCTTATTAGGACTTATAATCATCAGAAGCCGTGTTGAATGTTCCATATTACAAATGTGTTCATTGCATTACTTAAACAAATCACATTAAAGAACTGTGGTAGAAATAAAACTACACACTTTGCACTTTTTTGGTTTCCACAGAATAATTTATTACAACATTTAATATAATGTGCACCAAGGCATAAACTGTTTTACAACTGGAACCAGGAAAGCTGGAAAATGTTTTTCCCTCTATATTTTTTTAAAAAACCTTCATACAGCAATGATTCAACTCACAGCAGCACATAACTGAAATTGTAAGCCAATAGATTCCATTTCTGGGGAGTAAACATCTCCCAGGATGACCTGCACATCTTGAATGACCCCGAGTGTGTTTGTGTTTTTCCAGGCCTACGCCACTGTGGTTTCCGCTGCTGAGGGTATACATCCCGACTCTGATGCCTTCGGCAAGGTGGATGAACTTAAACAGTATCCTTCTGTGACCTCATCTGCAAACATGTTTTTCATCATGATCTTCCCTCATCTTTACATGCATATATATATTGCATTTATACAGCTTACCTTTACAGATGCATGAAATGAAAAGGTGTAGAGATTTTAATTACAACCAAGTGCACAAAATGGAAATAAATGAAGTTCTGATAAAGGGTAACAAATAGCAAAACAGCTGGGAAACTACTGGCATGTGCATTGGAAAGTAATGAGACAGAAAACAAGATGTGAGCTACTGCTGGCTTGTTGGAAGCAAGTTGGACTTTCTATGACACTGATTTTGATTTAGACTTCTCAAGGGCAGCTGCAAATTTTGAGTAAGATTTCATAACCTGTAGTGATCAGGGTGTTGATTTCCTTTAAATCAAAAGCACATTGTGTTCTTAATTGTTTTGGAGAGTGTTGCTGCCTTTTCTAGACCTTTCGTTCCTTAACTGGTCTCCAGTGCTCGTTTCATCCAAGCCGTGTCAGAGCTTGAATTTCTGGGTTTCATCAAGTCCACCAAACAGAAGACTGACCATGTGGCTCGACTCACTTGGGGAGGCTGCTGATCGAATAGTCTGCATGAAGTACAGAAGTCCTGTATTTCTCTGGGTCCTGTCTCCTTTCATTTCAATTTGAAGGGGAAAACTGAAGCACATTATTCACCACACTGCAACAAGCAGAATGAAAGTATGTCAAGTTGGACTTTTGAGATTTACATTTTGTATTGTGTATATATTTTTTTTCTAATAAAATATACTTGGTTAGTATCTCAATAAGCCATATTGTGCTCATCGCTGTTTAATAGTCATCAGTGGGCAAAATGTCATACATTTTGTCCTTCTAACCTAAGATAGCATAAATAACACCAAGTGCTGGCAGATGTTTTCAGAAACTGATGTTCAGTTCCAGCTGCAGTGATAAGAATTCACTTCAACTCCATTTTATCAACCTCCAGGGCACTATACTGAAGGCATGACTTGAATTCAGAGGCATGGCGTGCACATGTAGTCAAGACATTCAGCCCACTATTATCAGGATTTTTTTGTTGCTTTAACACTGAAGATGAAGTGGTAGACAATCCCTTTTCAGAGGCTGTAAGTCAGATTTTGTCATTTTGGGTCATTCTTTAAATTTCCTCCGCCTGTGGGGGAAAAAGAACATAATAGCCTTTTGACTGAGTTTCTTAACACATCAGGAAGTAGTGCATCCTGACATCACTTTTCTTAAATAAAATGGTAAGATTTCTTGGTGTTATTTCCTTTATCAATAGAGCAAAAATATTTCAAAGCTGAAATCACATGGTTGTTATAATAGTTAATTCTAACATTGGTTCTCAACTTGAGGTCTGGACCCCCCCAATCCAAATTCATTGTCCAATTGTTTTTTTTTTGTTTTATTGTTGTGAAACTCTCAGTAATTTTCACTCTGCTTTAATAATAAACCAAATGAAACAAGCTGAGGGAAAATCACTCTTTGGGGGCAGGGGGTCATGAATAGACTTCATTTTAACGGGTCACAAGCCAAAAAAGTTGAGAAAAAAACAAGTCAGCAACTCTTAAAACATTTTATTGTTTGTTTTTCCACTAAGTACATTGGTTTAAAAGTAATACCAGGAAAACAAATGTCAAAATAAATAAAACATTGATAGGGAGGGAAAAAAATCTAAATAGCCCACTTTATGCTCAGTTTCAAAGCAATTAACGGGGGGCAAACTGCAAACGCTTTCTCTTTGTTATACTAACTTGTTTCTTCCACTTGCTTACAGATTGACCAGCAAACCTTATGTAAAATTCTACATTGCTTTATCATATATACATGTAACATAAAGAAATCAATGGATAACAAAACCTGGAATGCCGGGAATCATTACAAAAGTGAGATAACTGTAGATACACGTACAGCAGGAGAAACATAGGCCACTGGTAGAGATAGGGTCCATAAATTTACATTAGGAAGCACCTAGTTGCTTACAACAGAGTGGTAACCACTGACAACGGCTTCATATAAACCTTTGCCCAAAGACAGAAATATGGCACAGTAAGAAAAGTTTCATTTAAACTAGCTAAACTGAATCTCTTGCATTGATGGGCTTGTGTCTTTCTCGAAATATAACTTGATAGCTTGCAGCAAGAGAAAGTTGTCTTGCAAAGATTTCTGTGCCACACTCAGGAAACATCTAGAGGAGAGGAGATAAAAGAAAACAGACTTGTTAGTATGAAGTTAAAAAGTGGAATTCAAACCAATGCCAATGCCTTTACTGCACATGTCAATGAAACTGGAATATGGAAACAATTAAAAATGTAAAAACTCACAGCTTGCAGGTTGCTCCCCAAATCGTCGCATTAACTGGTCATGTGTGAATTTCACAAAGGTGTCGTATTGTTCTGAAATTTATAAAAGGGGACACAAGAAAATGCAACGGCACTGTTATTTTACTGTAAAATATTAAGCCTTTGTGTCAATCTGTTATTGATCAGTCTTCCATCTTGTCCTTTTCCCACAAGTTCTTTCTTTTGTACATTTACAGACACTGATACCACTCTCTGACAATATTGACTGATATTCATTCTCAGGCGACAGGACAGACTGACCCCAAATCCTAAATATGGAATCAGGGGTCAGTCTGTCAGTCTATTTAAAGGATTGAGACAAGGAAAATAAACTTCCAACTTAGCTGTATTTTGCATTGCAATTTCTCATACAGAATTCATAACCACATATTTCCTACCTGCCAATTTTGAAGTCATCGTCTCCTCATATTCCTCTCGCACTTTCTCTTCCCTTTCTTTCAGCAGGCGTTCACAGATCATTCCAACTTGTCTGAGGGTGAATAAAGGTTGTTCTTTCCTAGTTGGGGAAACACCTCCAGAGGATGTTCCTGCACAGGCAAGCGCAAACAAAAACATTTATGATTATACAATATTTTACAAGCATTGTGGTGGTAATTCTCATCACCTGAGAGTGATGTCATTTTATTGTAGTGGGACATTGTGTTATTGTGACACAGTATATTACTTAACCAACCTGGCATGCTGGAACCACTCATAATAGACGACTGGGATGGGGACTCAGGAGAATAGCAGCACTCTGACTGTTGGTAGCCATCTAGATGCTTCCTCTTTTGTATGCGTTTGTACTCCTGCTTAATGTTGTTGAGGATTTGTTCTAGGGGAACAAAAGGAAAAAAAAACAGGAAAGGAAGCCTGTTATCAAACAGCAGTTGTCGCGTTTAGGGAGGCCTTTAAACTTCGCTTGCTGACGCCCGCCGCCCAACTCTAATTAGGCATTCAAAAAGTTGACTAGATAATTTGCAAGACTGTTCTACTTTGACTAATTTCATACCATCTGGCTCAACATGTTGCCAGTGCGTTTCAAGTCCCTCGTAAGCACAGCCAGGCCAACTTGGCCAACAGTATTACCTGCAGTAAGTCTGGACGACGATTCCCCAAATGGCGAGGGCTCCATGCGAAGGTACTTCCTGGGGGATGACGATGAAGATGATGGGGACACGGGGATGCATCTCCGTCTTTTGGGGGACGTTGGACTCATCAATGGATCGAAATCCATGGTTCTCTTCAGGGTGGCTCCACACGCCATGACTTGAGTGTGTTGGGGAGGGGGGTAAAATATCGGAACAAGACAATTGTGAGGCGATAACGTCAACGTATTACAAGTAGCCAGCTTCAGCTATTGTTTATTTGGTGGTTTTCGAGTGAGCTGCTCCGATAAAATCAGTTTTCTACGCGGAAAAACACAAGGAACGGAAAGCAGCGTAGCAGGAGCTTTGAATATTCGCTAGCAAGCTAATGTTAGCTGTGCTGGCTAGTCAATACTCAGTCCAAACGAAAACAATGCTAACGTTAGCCTTCGTCGCCACTGGTAGGACAGTATGCTCAGTTAAAGAAAGCTGGCTCTTACCTCTTTGGGGGAAGTCGCCCTCTCCAAATACCTTCCGCAACTTGTGTTGCTCTAAAAGTTGCTTGCTAAAAGTTTTAGTGCGGATGGGGCCAGCTGCGGGCCAACTGTCTCCCGTTAGATAGGCTAGCTAACGTAACTTAGCTGCTTGTTTTTGATATGAAGCAGTCGGCTTCTCTTGTAGGTGACGTCACATCTGCTAATGACTGCCTCCGTTGCAATGCATTGTGGGTCATGTTGTACACTTAAGGCGATAGACTACAAAGGATGTGAAAATTAATTTGCCTATTGTCTTGCCTCGCCATACATAAGAACTTATCATGTTTTGAATTTGACTTGGTAAAATGCTAATCTGTTTACGGTTTTTGAATTAAAGTATTTCTACGTCATTCATTTGAATATGCCATTGTCAAATAATCTCACATTGCCTCTTCGGTCAGCTATCCACAAGAGGGCAGTATCATACAACAAAATATAAGTTGAATTTACCAGGGTTCACTGCCCAATGCACTTTACTCTCTTCCTCTCCCTGTCTCTCCTTCCTTCACCTACCCACCCCCTCTTTCCCCCTGTCTTTTTTGCTGTCTTGGAATATGCGGTGCATGTCCAGTAAATTAGCCACAAATACTGTATTTTATTTAATGAACATATATAATGTGCTGGTTTTGATGGTATTTCATTGTTTTATTGAAAAAAAAAGATTACCATGAATTGTCACAAAAAATATGATAAAAATAGACAAATTCCATATATTCATATCAATCTTGTCCTCTGCTGATACACAAATTTCATAGGACATAATGGCACCATTGATTGTTCACAGGAATATGGCAGTATAGCGTCTCACAAAATGCCGTAACTGTTTTATAAGCACGAGTTATACAGAACATTTCAACTATCCAGACTAAACTGTTTTGCTTTCATGTAATCAAAAAGCCAAATCATTATTCACAAATTGTCTCCACAAAGAATGTGCCAAAGAACAAGAATTCTGAAGAAAATTTGCGTAACATTGAAAAACAACCAGACGGCATGACATCCTGCTCTTACAAAATCATCACCATTTGACTTCATATCACAAAGAGATGCTAATTTCACGTACAAGCAGTGTACCGTCAGTCAAAAGCATTATGATGAACACAGTTTCACCTTGCATTACTGTCACAATATTGCTATGATTAGAAATAAACAAACCTGAAAGAATAACAGGGAATGCCACATTTGTAAATATCTTAAAGCAACAAAAGCTTTTTATTCAGGTCTGTATCTAAGTCATTTTTTGGCACATTTCACAGTCACAGAGAAGTGCTTTTATTAAGGAACGGACTATTGTACAATATCTTTCCTTCACAGTTGTACCATAGCATGATAGCTTGCCTTTCAGACTGGATCTGCAGTAGACGTCTCAGTCACTCCAGACAAAGTAACCTGGGCTACTTTAACTCTCTCACTCTTTCCATATCTGGCCCCATCTTTCACTGACATGCTTGCTGTGCCTCTGACACTCCTGCTGTTCCAGTCACTTTCGCCACTGTTGTCCAGAGGCTGAGTTGTGCCCCGGCACATCCGGAAGATGCTGAGGAAGGCCCTGCGCAAGTCCTTACTTCTCATGGCGTAGATCACAGGGTTTACCGTGGAGTTGAGCAGGCAAAGCATGCTACAGAAAGCAAACACAGTCTTGATGAAGTCATTCACCTTCCAGAAGAGGTCGTACACCATGATGGCTAAAAGAGGGCCCCAGCAGATGATGAGGACCACCAGGATCAGAACAAGGGTCTTGGCCAGACGGAGGTCCATACGAGCCTGTTCGGGACGTACTGTCTGAACTTTAGTCCCATCTGCAGTGTAGACAGTGACGCTCCTCTGGGAGCTGCGGCTGAGCATACGGACAGCATGATGGTGAGCTTTCCACAGGATGAACATGTAGGCGTAGATGATGAAGAGGACCAAGATGGTGGTCATTCCAATCCAGAACATCAGGTACCTCCGGTCAATCAGGGGGAAAATGTCTGAGCAGACGGAGTTGAGACGCTTGCAGTTCCAGCCGAGCAGAGGAAGAAATGAGATGATGATGGAGATGGACCACATCACACTGAAGGCAATGATGGCCTTTGTCTTTGTGACAATGCGCTTGTATGCCATGGGCCTGTGGATGGAGATGTAGCGGTCGATTGCAGTGAGGAAGAGACTGCCCACAGAAGCTGTGAAGGAGCCAATTACCCCAGCTAACTTGAAGAGGAAAATATGAGGGCTGTCCTTCCTGTGGAGAACATGGAAGTCCAGAAAGCTGTAGACAAATATGATGCTGCCTATTAGATCAGCCACAGCCAGACTGCCTATGAAGTGATAGGAAGGCCTGGAGCGCAGGGTCTGGGACTGTAAGATCACATACAGGACCATGAGGTTCTCCAGCACTGTGAATGTACCCAAGGTGAGAGCCAAGATGGCTACTGCAAGCTGCTGACTGGGTGTCAGAATCATAAAACACTCCATGTTGTCTACAAAGTCCTCGCCACACTGTGCTGTGCCTCCACTTTCCACAGAGCTCCCATTACCCAGCAGAAAGTCTGAAATGTTGGTCGGGTAAATAGGAGGGAGGCCATTGTAAATGACCTCCTTATTTCCTGGGAGAAGTCCCGGGAAGGAGTTGCTTATCGAGGCAGAGTGGCTTTTCTCAAAGTGGAATCCATTCTTGGTCAGGCTCGAGTCAATGGAGGGGTCGTCGTAGCTGGCATCATTGGAACCAAGATACTGTACACCTGTTGTTATTGTACTCATTGTGGTACCTGCAATCCTGTGCAGAGCCAGCTTCATGGCTGTTTAGTGGATGAAGAGGTGTGTGATGTAACAGCGTTAGACTCAATCAGAGGGTATCTATGAAGAAAAAAGGCAGAACTTTATGCATAAAGAATGCAATATTTTGCTTGAAAATAAATGTGACTGTATCTGGATAGAAAAAAAAATCAAAATGAATAAATTTGAAAGAAGTGAATTATTCAAAACTAGATGGGTGTTAACCAGTGTATAATGTAGTGGGATTCTTATGGGTATAATTTGTTGCTGGGTGATATTGAGGGAATCTGTATCAGCCAGCTGACTCTACAGCAGATGCATCCTAGACAATAGTGGGAAACTGAACAGTTGATGACAAACCTGTGTTGCCTCAGGGGAAATCACTGCATTAAGTATGTAGGCCAGCCATGCTTTCTTATTAATTAAAGGAGGTCATTAAGCATTATGGGATTTTTTTTTAATAATCATTGGATTAATTAGGCATCAAGGGGAAGCAAGATAAAGAGTGCACATATCTGTCAAACCTATTAGGTTTGCTGTCAGTAGGCTAGTAATGATGATATTATTTATCAAAATTCAAGTTCACATGAACAGAATAAAATTATGAAACAGTTTATAAAAGAAGAAACTCAGAACTAATTGCACTGGATCGGTCTATGCTGATTAAATACGTTAGCCAAATATATTTCTGAGACCAGAACTCTTACACGATACATGTTAAAAACATTAGTAATATCAATAATCATAAATAGGGCAACAATATTCCTAATGGCAAAGTAAGTAAAATGATGGAAATTAACCTTAAACAAGCAAATAATAAAACAAAACAAAAAGAAACAATCACTAAGACCAAGCAGCCTAAAAAATAAGTAAAAACAGACCATACCTTAATTTTCTCAGAGCAAAGAATTGCGTCGTTCCATGACGTAAAAATAATTAAACTAATAGTAGAAGCCAAATTGCACTGTATTTTCCTCTCCTCATCAACTGTTACAGTAACTCCAAAAAACAACTGGACGCCAGTTTGGAATGATGTGAGATGTTTTTGATGATTTGCCGGGGGAATTTGCGTGTGTCTACTCCCCTGTCACTGTCAATGTCAAATACAGTAAAGCAAGGCAGACGGTGGTGTGTCTGTTATAGGAGCGGGCGGTTATAAGGCTCCGCTTTGTGCGCCTGGTCACGTGGTCTGAGGTGTTTGAGAGCCGGAGGAAGTGCATTGGGTCAAACCTCAGAGCATCCCTGACATTTACACCTAAGTATTGAGGAAATACAATAATCATCATCGGCAAAAGTGCCTCAATTTGTGGCAATTGCTGTAGTAGCCTGAGAATATAAGTTCGGAGGGCTTATTATAGGTGATTCCACAGCAACGACGAATATTATGCTACTGGAACATAATAGTGATTCCACTCGAGATGAAA
>OMLF01019879.1:0-41915 GCA_900302615.1 Holocentrus rufus
GGGGGCTTCAGGTCCTATATTTCCCCTGCAGCGCTGCCAAAGACATCATACAGAGTGAATCGGAGACGACAGGATCAAATAGCACATAATTGTATGAACAAAACCCTCCTTCTGAGACTCGAAACCACATTATAAAACAACTCACTCCACAGAGGGGTAACGGCAGCGCTGGTCCATGGTGCGGAGTTTGGAGAAAGAGGGAAAGAGCAAAAGGGTTAACAGCTGGTTAACACTCCAAAATGCTTACTCATGGTGAAACTCCCAGGGGTCCAATGTGACTGGAGCAGCTTTGAACCTGATAGACATAAACACCATGGGGCTCGGCCTACACTGTGGAGTGCAACCAAGCATGCTGGGCTTGTTAGTTACAACAGTCAGGAGAGAGACTGTGGTATCTGGAAAGCAACACCAACGTCTGTCTTTCTCCTTACAGTACCTCATTATTTAAAAAAATAAAAGTCTACAAAACAGGGTTACACAGAAATTGCCGCCCTCTGAATACAAAAATAAAATCATAAAATGCTTGCAAGCGAAATAAAATGGGCTGTGCTTTTCTTGTTCTTCTCTTTCTTTATTCTTTTCTTTTTTTTTTTTTTTATAGAAAATCTAAAGTAAGATTCAATATCTTTGTGCACAACTGCAAGTTTCCAGCACCACCAACAAGCCAGACCGCAGCTCACCACAGTCTATCTGCCTATAAAGTACAACCTCTTCTGTAAGCTTAATGGCAACCCGCAATCAAGCTTACTTCAACACACACTTTTACCCCCCCTCTCTCTCTCTCTCACACACACACACACACAAACAGGAATGCATGCACAAACACTACAGCAATCACGTCTAGGCAATATATATTTATACATAATTGCATATTTCTTTTAATACTGATTATTGCATTAACTATTACACACCTGAGTGGAAAACAATTAACTAATCAGAGCAATGCTGAGGAAAGCCAGTGTGCACCAGGAGAAGGTGAACAACACTATGACTGGCTCAGCCTCTCAGAAAACAGTACTCAGCTACAGTAGGAGGATTTTAGATTACAAAGTATTGGTTGCAGGTACCTGGTGAATGATCCTATAATAATCAGCACTCTTCCATCAAAAAAACGTTGAATACTGACTATTCTGCCAAAAGTAGAAGGCACACCCTCTTTTCATGTTTGAGGTGGAAAACACAGAACTAAGGATACCATAGAGCAACCTGATAGCTATGGTTGGATTTGGACCTCCAACTCAACATCCACTGCTTTACTAGGGTATGTCAGCTGTGTGGGCTCTGGAAATACAGTTAAAGCTATTTTTCCACTCCCATGCTGCAGCCTGCAGAACACTCCAATGTGTGTATGCAGGCAAATATTAAAAGGCAGCTGTTATCTGCTGGAGGACACTTACCAGCTCATTTGCTTACAGCAAACATTGCACATCCTGCTAACACTGGGGCAGCAACACTGGGAGCCACATTCGCTATAGTTCAACAGTTTCACCCATTACCTTAAATGAGTTTATACTTAGCCAGACCCTGATGCTAAATGCAAAGTCTCTGTGTACAGCCCAGGGGGTTCAGTCAAGGAGAGGGGTGTAACAATACAATCAGGGACCAGTGCTGCTTTTCATACACAATAGCTGGGTTCAGTATTTTATCATTATGAGTAAAATCTGAATGCAAATAATTATGAATGAAAAAAAATCCTTTTACATTTTTGAGGGAAATCAAAAACAAAACAAAAGTGCAAAGGTTGTCATCAGTTTTGGTAAGTTAATTTTAGTTAGGATGCGGAATGTCAGAAACTCAACAAGGGCCTTTAAATGCCAGCTTAAGTAAAAATTGGAGACCAGTTTCATCCCCAAATAAGTCTGAAGAGTAAATACCAACATCAAGCCAAACAAACGCAAAAATCTGCAGCCTGGGCAATGTCTGTCTCAGTGAAAGCAGTGCAAAGTACAGCAGCAACATTTTTAAAGGTGCACTTCGTAAACTTGCCCAGAATCTGCCTAGAACTGAACATGGAATAAGTGCATAATCTCATGGTTGAGTCTGCATGGTTCTCATCATTAGACTGACTCACTGCTATATTCTGTGCTTATTCCATCCATGGTATTTGTCAGTTGAGTCTAACGGGTCCTCACTTCAGCCATTTTACACAGTGCATGTGTAAGATCTCTAAAAACAGATTCCAGACTCTAATTAAACATTTAAGCAGGTAGTGACTGTAGTTTTTCATTGTGCCACATAGCTGACATAAAACTTGACAAAGCATGCTCAATTTCTGTTTTGCATAGGTCCATATTGTTGAATAGAAACTGCAAACATTTTAACAATACCACAGCAATGTGAAATATTTATACTGCAGAATTGTGTGACAATGTTTTATTGCATCCTTAATCTTTTTTCCAATTCATCGAGAACCAAAAGAAATACCAGTCAGGTTTTATTGTTGTGGTGCATGTACGTACTGTGAGGCTCCAGTTGACGTGGGGCACCTTGGTGTGCAAGTTGAGACTGAAGATGAGGAGGAGGACTCCTGTCACCACGAAGGCACTGCAGCTGACAAACTCAAAGAAGTAGACCCCTCCACACGGTGAACACAGCATTATAGTCTCTATGCAGATGAATGCAATAAGTGACAGGACCTGGAGAGAGAGAGAGAGAGAGAGAGAGAGAGAGAGAGACAGGTGTCAAGGATTAACAGCATAAGTGAGACATTTAGCATATTGTACAGTAGATGCAACCCTAAATCGAAGCCAGTTAAAAGAAGTACAGTAACAAATGTAAATGTTGCAAGAGATAAGAAGAATTACATCACCAGTAGATTTACGGATTCATCCAGTGACTAGCTTTTGAACAAAAGAAACATAACTCCATCTTTTCCATCAGTTTTCTGTGGCTGACAGAAAACTGACCCTTGTTTCATTTGAGTTAATTTTTTTGTTAATCTTAGTCCTTCCCTCTTGAAAAGTACAAATAAATCTTAAACCTCTAAGTGAAAGGGAAGTTCTGAATATTGGTTCCCTGATATTAGCAGGTCATGATGAGATCAGCTCATCTTTAATCAATACACGTAAAAATCCATGCTTGTCCAACAGCAGGGTTTAAGGCAGGTTTCACAAGTCTTTTTTTTTTGTTACTCATCTTTCCCTTGTCTCTGCATATCTTTTGTTCTTTCATTTTCATCTACCCTTGAATTTACTCTCAAACATTCAAAAACGGGGTCATACACACATTCGCTGTCGTTTGAGCTCTAATTTGTCTCTGCTGGTGTTTTGTTTTTCCTTTTCTTCTTTAATTATGTTTCAATTTATTTTTAACTTTTGTGTTGCATTTTCATGCTGACTGTATTCTAAGCAAACAAGCGTGTACGAACCCCAAGAGTTTCATTGTTCTCCTGCACATTCTGTTTTTCATTCATTTCACATTTCTGGTCTATATACAGTATATATGTAAAATAAACAAAGCACAGTGCAGGACATCATGTTACAGGACTCTACTTTCTTGATTGGGTTAAATCTATTCCCAGTCTCAAACTCTAAAGTCCCAGGGAAAATGACTGACTGACTCGAATCAGATGGCAGGCAGCATTTTTATTAGGAAAACCTTTAAAAAGCTCTCCAACTCCCTTCACCCTCACCATGTTGTACCAAGAAGCCCAGCTGGCACATCCACAGATCACATGCTCACCATGTGAATACACGACATGATAAATGAGATAATTCTGCAGTATTTCTGCATGAAAGAATTAGACTCCTTGAAAGACTGACCTTTGCACTGCTCAGTGAGTCAAGTCACTTTCCGAGCTTTTATACATGATTGTTTGTTAGTACTGAAATACCAAGCTTGTGGGATGATGAAGTGTCTGTCCTATGAATAGACCAGCAACCATGAGCCCATCTAGTGGGTCTAGACTCGCTCCTGGCTGCCTGCGATGATGCCTCCCTCTCGCCAACATCCATCACCAAGCCACAGTATGGGAAGAATTCTGCTATTTAGGTGTTCGTCTGCCATCGAGCCCCCCACAAAACCACACGCAGATTACCGATTGGCTCGGAGTGGTCTGAGACCCAGAGACATAACAGAGCCAAGGGAATGCCACTGTGACACATTACAGACCTGGAGCAGCCCAATCCAAACCAGTTTAGACCAGATCTGGTTGGTCTACCATTGTGGGACAGGTCTGGCATTTAGAATGAAACACACTGGCTGAGTAACGGTGTGTCTGAGGCTGAGGCATGATTGTGGGTCAGAGCGGGACAAATCAAAGTCCACGGCACTGTTTAGGGCTTTCCCAACTGCCGCAACCACTAAGTGTCAAAAGTGTCATGGCTGATTGAAATACGGCAACAACACACGTAAGAACAACAAGCA
Source organism: Holocentrus rufus (assembly GCA_900302615.1). NCBI lineage: Eukaryota > Metazoa > Chordata > Actinopteri > Holocentriformes > Holocentridae > Holocentrus > Holocentrus rufus. The sequence goes on from OMLF01019879.1 coordinate 4,366, forward strand.
GCAGACCACTGACCACAAATGGTATGGCAAACACGGATTCAGCAAAATCATTTGCAGATGCCACACGCACGTTCTGATATGAAACGGGAGGAAGGTTATGTATTTTGGCATGGTTGCTGTTACATGTGAAAACATAACAGTAAATAAATAGTGACTTTAATTTGCTTCAATTCCTATCAAGCCAGTGCACAAGGCTGAGTGTAAAGTGAACTATAAGTTACAGCAGCTTGTTATTACCTATTAGCATCTTTTAAACTGACTACCTCAAGCTTGTAAATATCAGCTGAAGCTTCCTTGAGCAGGACATTGAATCCCTACCAGCTGCAGGTTGTTGTTCTGCAGCTGAGCGTGTCCTATAAGCTCCCCGGAGAGAAGCAAGGTAAACAGAAAAGTTCCTTATGGAAATTAATAAAGCAATACATTATTGTGGTAGTTATTAGAACAGATCTGATCATAGAATTGAATTATATTATTGAATTTCCCAGACATAAGTCAAGGACCAAATAAAAGGAGTAAAAGACATTACATCACCGCATAGCTCGTATTTTAAAAGGTTATTACTGCAGCCAGGTGACAGGATTATTGGTCATTTGTTATACTGCTGACTGCCTCACATTTAATATACTGTTTATGGAAATTTCCTGATAGTGTGCATTTTTTTTTTTTGGTCAAGACACCGAATCTGTTTGTCTAACAGTTGCTAATGACAACTCGAACTGGTGATGGATTTGACAGAATAAATTGACAGATCTGTCTGGACTCTATATATCTTATATCTTATTATCAAATTATAAATTTGATAATGTCAACATTGTGCCAGACATTTGTTTGTGTATCCAATTACTGGACGGAATGGGTCTACAGCTGGGCTTTATGCAGCTGCACAACAGTCCAATGTTTTGAGACCAATACCAAGCGCAAAAAAAATTGCATACTGGAAAAAAGCCACTAGTCCACATTATGTAAAGTGTGTTTTGTTTATGCAGTCAAAATCACTTCCTGGCCACAGTTCAAATACTGTAGTGGCTTTTGTGTGGGATTTTCCATGCCCATCCGATCGACTCCAATATCAGTGGCACCAGTGCAAATTTGGAATGCTGTCACTTTGACAAACGATCCTTTCCTTCTTTTATATATTCCTTGACATAATTATGCACTTGTACTTATAATGGACTTGAGAAAATTATCAGGGCTTGCCATTTTCGTCGGTGACCATCATTGGTATTTTTCAAGGTGATGATACGTATTCTCCTTCAGTTAAAAGTCAAGGCACTTACAAGTTCCAGAGAGAGCTTTTTACTCCATAAAACCCCAGACTGCAGTATAACTGTCACTTCACTATGTCGGCAGTTCTGGAAAGCGAGGCCTGTAGCTGCAGTCATTTTAATGCTATCAGGGCTGACATCACTCTTCTGTTTGTGGTATCCATACCCATGTGGAGCATCTGATGGCTCCAGATGGCATCTAGGAACTGAAATGATATAAAATCTACTTTAAGAGCCCTATCACATCCCCATCTGAAAAGACCATTCAGACCCGTACAAATGTTTTTTCTTCCACAAGACAGACAGCAAGATGGATGCATTCAAACAAGCATGGACACACACACACATACACATAAAGCATTGAACTATCTTCAAAGCTGTCAGATTGCCTATCTCTGCTGCCATTCATATGTGGACTGAGTGAGAGCTGACCTGTGTGCCTGAAAGAATCCCAGTCGAAGATGAACAATGATTTCCACAATATGTGGCCAGGCTATGAAGATTGTAAGAGACGTACTATTGTCCATTTGGATGAAGAAACATGTTTATTTAGGACACTAGTTATTTGTGGGATCATACATATTTCACTGACTCTGCATCTTGATTTGGGTCCTGTTTTTTCACAAAAGAGAGGACGATCATTTTTCTTCTGCAGAAAAATCTCTGGAAAAGAGAAAAAAAAACTGATCTTAAGAAGTTTATCTGAAATTCTGAGCATTATCTATCTATCCCTCTGCATTGGCTCAAAAGCATCTAACCAAAAACATTTCAAAGCACATATGCAAAATTTAACTCCGGGATTCCCTTCTTTTGGGATTCAATTTGAATGTAGCCTGGCTAGTGGTGTGTTGCTGCTCGACTCTCTGAGGTGCTGAACTGGTGGAACTGAAAAACACACCGATGGTCTCATTAGCGGCAGTCCCTACCCCCCTCACCCCCCTCCCCATGCAAGCCCTGGGCTGTTAAATAGCCAACCGACCCTGTTCATCCAATTTAATGAGCAGTGTGCACTGTTTGTGACAATCATGGTGTTTTGGACTGGAGAACTGCCAGTGGAGATCTCTCCTGTTTGTGACAGGCTCTTTGTCCGAGCACTCAAAGGGTGGCATCCAAACACATTAGCTAGCAATTCATGGAAGACACTTAAAAAGTCTGCAGAGAGTAATGCATGAACACTGCATGTCCAGCATTCACTTGACTCATGACACACACAGACAGACAAATGCACGCTTGCAGAAAGGGTGTCTCTCTTTCTCTCTATTGCAGACCTTGTGGACCCGAGCTCCATTTTGTGCAGCTGTTGAAACCCCATTAGAGCATGTAGTTGGATAGCAATCTGTCTATGACTGTAATATAACCAAAAGGGTTACACCCAGACAGAAGTGCCGTGTTGTTTGGGCTAAAGGATGATGTCATGTCTCTTGATGAAAGCAGGTTTTCCCCTGGTCCTGTGTAGCAGGTGTCAGCCAGTCACAGGTGAGGCGGAGGATCATAAAGCACCATACTGGCTAATCTTGTAAGTAATGATTTTTATATCAACCCTCGCCCCTCCACAACCTGCTCATCATGCATGCATAAGTGTATTACCACGCACAGTCTCTCTCTCTCTCTCTCTCTCTCTCTCTCACACACACACACACACATCTTCATGTATGAGATTAAATGCATTGTGAGTTCCTTGTAAGGTCACTTGGAACCAGATCCCTTCTTATACACCATCTGTTGTGCACAGTAAATTAATGGCAGAGAAAAGAGGCTTTGCTGCAGAAACTATGCAATGTAAAATGCTGCACTCCAATGGGAAATGGGAACCTCTTGCCCAAAAAACAAAATGTTGAACATGCTTCATTTCAATCCTGCAGCCCACAGTCATTTTTGTGTCGGGAAAAAGTAGGCTATATGCAGGTTTTGTTTCACCCCTGAGGATAAAGTGTGTGAGCGTGTGTGCGTTGGTGTGTGTATGTGTGAGTGCGTGCGTGGGGGGGTCTGATGCACACAGGCACAATGTTCTTGTTGTCTTTGCATCTCCCTCCAAGCTCAGACTAAGTAATGTTTCAACCAGAACAGAACAGCAGACGGCCTCTCTCTCAGGGCAGGAAGTGCTCATTGACATGTGGTAGCATCTGGTAACTTCATTACACTGCATGCACAAGCTGCAAAAACGTTCCATAATATTTAATTATCCCTTAATATAAGAGCACTAAAAGAGACGGCAACATTACAAGGTCCTCTGACACAAGCCGTTAATTCGTAGCCAGCTAACAACTTCATCACGAAGGCATGTCTCTGAGGTCGGTTAGAAAACAAAGAGAATTTGTTTGGTGCAGAGTGTCGAGCATTGCAGCGTCTCAGATTTCATGGAACAACTAACTGTCAGTGTGAAGAGGTGAAGCCTGAGGTGAATATCGGTTGGACTCTGTTAACCCTGTCACTGCAGACGGACAACAGCAGGCCCTGCGATCAGGACAGCGGACACACCCCGCTCAGGTTTCATCAGTGCCGACAAACCAAATAAAAGTGGTGGGCGTGTGTCACTGCTGGATTTACCCAGCCTTCGTATGCATTCACCCCAGGAATGACAAGCCGACTGCACATCCAGACCGGTGAAAGTGCAGTTTAGTGTTCGGGTGTGAAGCAACTAGATGAGGCTATTAGCACCTAGCACCCTGGTCTCCAAAGAGAGGAGCGGAGCATTTTCTCAGCACACAGGGGTCAGTGCGACCTTCTGAATGGTTAGGTAACTACTACCTTGGAGCAATGGCTGGGGTGTGGCCGCAATACAATAAACGTTTCCTCGGCAAAGTCATGAGGAAGTTTGAACAAAGGCCAGAGAAGGTGAGCCAGACGTTTGGCTCTACTAAGTGATTAGCAATAACGGACAAATTTGCCACTATTCAAAAAAAAAAAAAGAAAAAAGCTCAGCAGCTCAGCAAAAATACAATCTACTGTGCTAAAATCCAAGATGTACCATCACTCTGTGTAACTGATTGCTGAACAAAGATGATCTATTAACAAGAGAACAATGTAGACGGCTTTGGCAGCTGCACTTCAGCCAATGAATGACTGTCTAGTGACACAGTGGGGGAAACAAACAGGCCCAGTGCCCCCTTTGCATGGCAGTGCTCCCTGACTGAGCAGAGACAATATATTCATGGGGTCTTATGTGAGATGCAGTTACATTACAAGCAATCAGCTTTTAACATGGCCATCTATCAGCTCTGGGAACTCATCACAGAGTCCCAAATGAGACAGTGTTTGACAGTTAGAGGAGAAGGCTGTAAAAGTGCAGACCAATGAAGCCGTTAGAGCTTGGCAGTGGGCCTTTTGGGCCTAATGTAAGATAGTGAAAGTAAACATGGATGACATTCAAAGGTCCTCTACTTGTCAGTGAAGTAGACTCACAACCAGTTCAAACTGGAAAGTCGTTATCAAGCTGAATAAACTGTGGAAGGAGAGAGGGTAAACATGAGAGCTTAAATACCACTTATAAAATACTGTTTGCTTGAGTTGTACTTTGTTACATTTTACTGCAAATATCTTGCTATGTGCTATACTGGTAATAGTTGCCATCCATTTTATCACTGTTTTACAAAGTACTGCATAACTGCTCCTTTTCCAAATTTGCAATGTCTTTTTTAACTACAATTTGGTTACAATCTGCTTTTTTTGGATATGTATGTGTGAGCAGCAACTAACTTTTGGTCTGACACCCCGGATCAAATTTCAGGATCAATTAGGTTACGAATACCTCTTGTATGGATATTTACATCATCATGTGTTTGCAATAGTAAAATGCAATGTAATGTAGAGGGTGGCGGCAAACAACAGGTGATGACTTTTCATTGTTTTACCGCTGTTACATCTGTGAAGGGCCTCTGCAGCTAAATGAATGTAAAATTTATGAAGGATTGATGTAAAACTGTCGTGTTTTTAGGTCTGTCCCGTGCAATTACACAGACGAAGACTGAGACTGCAGATGTGAATCTTCTCCTTAATTCCCACCTGTTCTAGACGTCTCGCACACTCACGACAGATGGCCTCTTAGCCCGCCTTCCCACATCCACAGAGGTCGACATTACAGGTGTGAGCAACAGCACCGGCTCACTTTGTGTGCTGTTTCCACAGCCACTGGGCTCAATGTGGTAAATACTTGCCCTCCCGTGGCTGAAAAACACTTTGGAAATGCTTTAAAAGAAAGAAAAAAAAAACAAAAACACTTGGAATTGATACTGTCCTCCAAACATAACTGAATATACCTATCCAATCTATTATTCAGGGACCTTGGACGAGAATGGCAGCAGAGCAAGAGAATTTTCCTTGGCTAACAGCAAACTAAATTGCACAATACTTTATTATAGTACGGTCCTATAGTCATATCAGTGCAAAAATGTGTATCAATAACTGGATAAAACAGGAGGGAAGGGATATAATATGGCCACACACACAAGAAACAAGACAAGCAGGGAGAGGGAGAGAGAAACTCACTGAACTATACAGTATTACCTTGCAGCAGCTGAACTTGGAGTTTGCTTGCACTATCCACAAACGTTGTTGGAGTTAATTGCTAGTTTCCTCAGTTTCATAGTTTTCCCTGTTGTGGACACAGTGCTTGATGTGTATGAGTGTGCAGGCCTGCCTCTGAGCCGTCTGGCACCAGAACAAGACAAAGGGCTCTGGCCTGATAGATATTTCCTCATCTGGTGAATTATCATAACTTTGGAGGACCTTTGTTGTTGTTGTTTTTTTTATCCCAGTCCAGACATCTGGTTTAGGTGTATTGGTTTAAAGCAACAGGAAAATATGTTTTTCTACTGACCGCTACATCCTGACAAGAACTGCAGAGTATACAGATGAACAATTATCTTGATTTCATCAGGTGATAAATTCATTGTTATAATAAATTACGCTGTGATCCTTATTGCTCTGTGATTGGCTTACCACTGAGAGCAATTCAGGCCAACAGAAAGAAATCACTAGGTGTAGTCTTAAGTAGGCCAAAGTGTCAAAGTAAGTTTTTAAGCCATCGACATTGGTAAACATATTATATAACTTAACAAGGAGCATTGGGAAAGAGTGGGTAGTTGATTCCAGATCTGGCACGCTACAGTAATATACCAATGCACCAATATACCAATAAGGGTAACACAGGCCTAACTTGGTATTTGGACTGTCAACTGACACACCCACTAAGAAGCTCAGCAATCCTAGAATAAAATTTACAATACTATAGAAAGGTCAAAGCAACTCTAAGTCCAAGAATATTGCAGTGGTGATTAAAATTAATGCCATCAAGTACAGTAAGCTCATTACAAATTCACTACTGAAGATTATAGACATATACAGGAATGGGCCAACTATGGAATTTTTTGCTAAAACCCACTGGGATTCATTCAGTGTCTGTATACAAATGCACGAAATGTAGCAACAAACTTTTTAGAGCAGACTATATTCATAATGATTATATCTGCAAAATCCACACACACACACACACACACACACACACACCACCCCTTGCCTGCCTACACACATCATAGGCTGCAGCATATGGGCAAGAAGCCTGTGAAAAAGCCCTGACTGATCACTGTCAGGAAGTGGAGGGTAAACCCACCTCAACTCCATCTGCCCACTTTTCCTTTGAATGAAGAGGGCTTATCCAGCTCTCAGGGTTAATTGAAATATTTAGGTTACACATGTCTGGTATATAGTAGTTTTAACCAGCAGTTATATGAGAATGGGGGTTTTAATTAATGAGGCGTTAATTAATGCAAAATGCAGCTGATTTTTGTTCATAAGTGGCTGGCTCCCAGATGACAGCCAGGATAACAGTTTTATCCATCTTTATAGCCCACAGTTTAATCAACACTACCACTGCAGGTCACGCTGAAACTTACCACTTCCACCACCTTTAAAATCCCAAAGTATGACTTGAGGTACTCCACGTCGCACCTTATCCCTCCCAAAACACTCCGTGAGTGGACGGGCTCGGTGGTCGGCTGATACGGACTGCTCGCCCCGGAGATCATGGAGGTGTTGGAGGCCTCGCCGTCAAAGCCCTCGGTCTCCTCGGTGGTCCTCATGGTGATCTAAATGGGAGAACCTCGACTTTGACTAAGGGGCTGCGGCGTATACCGTATACACACCGACCGGTCGTCCAGATCTACCCCACGGCGCAGGTTATGTGACAGAAAGCACACTTTGTTCCATGCAGGCTTGAAGTGAACGGAGAAAACAAACCGGACAATCCACTTTTCATAGCCTCCCCATGCGAACGCAACATATGAAAACAGCCGTGCGGGGTTGTCTCGTGCGCGGGGTAAAGACCGCTGTCGGATGTTTTCCTCCTGGTTACAATGTTAGTGTCAAATAACCTCACTTGTAACTATGTTCCCGAGGCGGGTCACTTGTTCGAGTCCCAGCGTCACTTTACTATGGACGATTCTGGTTAGTTCACCACCGAGAAAAAAATATCTATTATGCTGTGTGCCTCGCGACAAAACATCCAGCCAGCACACCCAGAAGAACCGAGAAAAAAAGCCTTATTGTTCCCTATTGTAAACTTAGTGTAGCCTATAGCCTACAGTAAGGCAGTCTACACTGTTTTACTCGCTATTGATGCAAAGCAAGTCTCCGCCCCCGAAAAAAAACTGCACATTCTTGTGTAGGCTATGCACACGTTTTTAAGTGTTCCCACACAGCCTGCAAAAATGAGTTCAGCCGGAACCACGCTGACTGCATGAGCCCCTGTGCATTTTTCGCACTCTTCACTTTCGACGGCTGGTGTGGAAAAATAGTTGGCAATTTCCACCGTATCTTTCTCATCGCAGGCTATGCGTCCATATAGGCTTCTGCAGCCCGCATAACATCCCATTGACTCACCTATACAGGCTCATTCACTCATGAATCAGTTCATATTCATATTTATGGTATTATTTGCTTAGGTGTCAATCTAACATCGTTACCTTTTCATATTACTACACTAATGCAGGTCTTTATCATTAACGATCAGGTCAGGTGAGAGATAAGCTACAGGTTTTATAGATTGGTATCCCCATGGTTATAATGTGGTGGTTTATCACTATTTTTTCACAAATAGGTACCAGTATGACGTTTCTTCCCAGCAAATGTGCCAAAATTGATAAGATTAGGCCTGTCTATAGGGAATTTGTCCTCAGAGTTGAGAGAGAGGCCTAATTATCCTCAGTAGAGGTAAAATTGAGCAGCTGATTTTCTTGTACGCTGCTGCCCTCCCATGGCTTTGAAGACTATTTAAGAGCAGCCTGAGGGTTAGGCTAGAAACAGACTGAATAATAATTACATGATTCAACTTTTCTCACTGTGCTGTTAACCAGTGATAAAATGATGCAGTCAAGGTTTCAATGCCGCTGGATTGTCAGTATTTTCATATAAGTTCTTAAGTTGGCCTTGCAGGGCATCGAGAAAAGAGAAGCACAGGTTTACCATCACCCAATAAAACGGGTCTTCTGCTGAACTGTAACTGCTAACATCTTAGAATGGGAACTTTATACTGTCTTGCACAAGGATGCATAAAGGCAATAAATTAAAAGACATAGAGGTCAAAGTCAACCAAAGGCTGGATTCTTGGTTTTATTGAAGCCAGGTCTGACAGACATTTTCCTTATCTTTGTCGGCATAAGAAGCTAGATTCCACATGGCAGCTGAGAGGCTACAGTATTGTGTTAAAGTCATACAATCAAACTTCTGAATTCCTTTAGGACACAAATGCAGCCAGCCATGTGGTTACAATGTTTTGATATCCTGAATAAAAAGGACTGGAAGCAGAAGCTTATAGTCTCCTATAGATGTATATTCTCAATAGGGATTGAAGGCAATTCATTTAAGATGTAAAGAGGCAGTCACTTTCAACTGAAGTTTGAGTTAAAAAAAAAAAAAAATCACAACATCTGTTCGTTAGTCAATCTTGGGAGCAATATCCAATCTTTACAAAGAGCAAGTGCAAATTTAAAACCAAGCAGCATGAGAGCACTTCATTCAACTCAGCAAAATTACCAATTTTTTTTTTTAACTGTGGTCATGTTTCATCAAGACAAATCAGTGTGGAAGGTCAGGTTAAAGAGATAACTTGACGTTACAGTATTCTATTACCAAACCTATATCTGGGCAAAATCATATTTCTCAATAACATTAACAAAACATGTCTCAGCAGGAAGTAAACACATAACAAAGGAGTACTTTACATGGGCAGAAAGGACAAGCCTGGAAAACAAAAGGGCATTTATTTGGTTTATCTGGATATTTCCCAGAAGACATCCCAAACAACATCCCCAGCAAAAGGTGTAGCGACAATGATTTCCAGAGGATTGATATTAAGGTCACAACATTACCAGGAGAATATGGTTATTACATTTGATTTTGAATAGTAAACCACCAGGGGCACCTTCCATTACTTAAGCAGCAAAATGCAGATAAATAATGCAATTTTAATGTGGGGGTAAACTTCTAAGAGCAGTTTATTACTAAATGTTCTAAAAGGCAAGGCAGGAAGAAAAATATGCATTCTGTATCTTCAACTGTAGCAACAGGGAATCGATACAAGTGTCCAAGGGAAAGTGCTTATTTCAACATGTGGCGGTAAAGCTCCTGGCTGTTCTAGTATTGTGCTTCATCCATTTCAGCAACAGATCTCAGGTGCATATTCCGCCCAAATACAATAAACAATAAGAGCTTCATATTTTCAAATGAAAATCCAGAGTAGTTGTAGCATTATCTTTTTGACAACAAATTAGATCATGCAAAATTAAAGTAGACTCTGCACACCAGCATGGTCTTGTGGTTATTCCCTTACAGAGCAAATAAAAAGTGAAGTTGACCCTCTACTTGCATTGCCAAGTAGAATGTATTCACAGACAGGCTTAGAGAATCAACTCTGCTAAAATAAAATACAACCCCAGTCCTTTTTTTTCTGACAGCTGAAACACCAGACATGCTCAAGTAAGGCATTTCTACCATTTTTGCTTAAATATCCGTAGATTTTCTCAGGTACATGAGGCGTAAGCAAACCGGAGTGACAGACAGGTCTAATGTTTGGAATGCTTTCTCCATGCAAGGACAGGAGAAAAATGGCCGCTTGTTAATCATATGGGTGACTACAAACTAAACAAGCAGAAAACACTGACAACTTGCATCTTTGGTTCCGTTTTCCAATTCACTCCAGTTTTCCTTTTTTTTTTTTTGCTCTTATTCTTAGAAAAGCAAATAGCTGCTCTCTTCACGTCTGCCATGAAATCTGTGAAAGTTGCTGAGCTGCTAGTCCATAGGATTAAGTAGGGCCTTACATACAGATTTAAGAATAACCTACACTGACTTCACTATGATTAGACTATGGTAAGTGTCATGAAACCATAAATTACATTACAGATAATTTGATATGGTACAGTAATATAATGGTTATAATTAAAAATGAACAGAAAATATGACAAACAATTAAGCAACCCCTTAAGGACACAAAGGCTGATTAATCAACTAAGAGCAATCCTGTATAAAAGGCAGGCTGCCCAGAGTGACAGATATTTAGCTGTACATTGAAGGCAAAAGTCAACATTTTAAATGGGCACTGAAAGAGACCACAAACAAAAAGATCTGACTGGACAAACAGATTTCCTACAGGGATGCATTTCTATAAGCTACGTCATGTAGAAACTGGGAATGTTTTAACTGACATACCAAGTACAGTGTGGAGGAACAAGAAAAAAATATTTGAAACCATAAAAGGACAGTTCTGTCAAACACTGCAGGATATGGGTAACTCATTTGTTTGAACAATAGCAAATAATTTTCTGTGTTTTGGCCGCAAAGCAAGTGGTTTAGACCACATGAAGTGTTCGTTTGGGGGACCCCAATGCTCTAACTCGTGGTTTCTTCTAAATATCAGCAGCCTTAACAGTTTATATGAAGGCATTCAATCTATTGGTCTACTGAACATTGTCAACTAGGCCACAGAAATTTTATTTCTGAAAGATTACAGACCACAGGCTTGTTGTACAAAAAGAAAAATGTAAAACGAAATAAATTATTTGGATGACAAGAAATGGACAAAAACCTTTAACCGATGGTGCTACAGTGCATTTCCATGTAGACAAGCACCTCTACTATGACACAAACGGTTAACTGTGCGAGGCACTTGGGAGTTATAGTAGGAAAGATGCTGCCCAACCCCCTCCCCAAACATACACACAAACACCTGTAGCCAAAAGAAGCACTTCTGTTGCAAATTCTACGTCTGTCAAATCCCAACCAGTCTCATTAAGCCAAAGAACTTCACTTCAGAATTTGGATAGAAGAACTGCATTTTGTACAAAACCAAACCTAAACTTGAATAGCAATTTTTGTATTCATATTTACAGAATTGTTCGAGATGACTAGGGCCCACGTAACGTGGGGCAGATGGTATGGTATGCTATCAGCTATCTAGATTTGTCATATTAGTGTCATGACATCAGTGGCATTTTAACATGTTACGTGATATAGCTGAATGTTTCTTTAAACCAATAAACGGTGCAGAGAAAAATAAAATAAAAAGGAGGAACTTTTGTATAAATACATCAGTATCATATCCAACATTTTTTACATACTACATATGCTTGCAAGTATTTTAATTATTTTCCTTGATGAATATATTTAGAGTTTAAATATCTTTCCAATCGCAACCAATTTCCTTCCATGAGATTAGCTGAACCAGAGGCCACAGGAGCAGTATATTTCCACTCTTTAAGCTCACGAGGAGAGGGTGTTTTACCCCAGCAACTGGGGGGCCTGCAGCCCAGGGCATTTGGCTGGCTCCCAGGGAGTGTGCACACATTACCTTAAACTGACATCCCTTACAAAATAACATTTACAGTGGAAGAGAGGACAGAAACAAAGCCAAGCCTTGAACGCTCAACATCCCATAATCACCTCCACCTCGGTCATCTCTCTCTTTCCATCTCACCAAAACACCAAAACATCTGATAGCATCTGAAACTCATTTTGGCGAAACCACTGTGTGCGCTGACTGATAAAGACATTGGGAATTTGGTCAATTTAACTGTTTTTAAGCTCATCATGTACAAGTTTATTTTTTCCAGAGTATTAACGCAGTGGACGATACAGCTGTTTTTGTTGCCTTCACGCTTCGTTCTCTGTCGGCGGTGGTATGTTGTTAGCTGAAACCATGGAGTCCGGTTTGCGAGTCATCCTGTCCAACTCAGCCTGGACATCAGTCAAACCCGGCTTCTGCCCTTGGAAAAACAGGAGACAAAAAGCCAGAAAGTAATCTCCTGTAGCTTCTGTGCGTGCGTCCATAAATAACAGACTGCTACGGCCAGCAAGCGGACGGATGGGGGTTGGATGGTGATGCGGTCCCATGCTAGAGATTGGCGGCACGCTGCCATGGTTAACACACATGCAAAATCAATCATACGACACAGAGAACATGTTTTCATGCATTATTCTTTCAGCTGGGTTTCACAGAGATGTTAACACTTCCCAGGGCTGGAACAAAAACAGACATGTCAGTGGGCTCACACAAAGAGACGAGTTAATGCAGTGTTTCTCTCATCCATTATTTGGGTACACTCGGCTATTGTACATATTTGCTTCAAACCCAAAATTGGCACAACAAAGTTAAACAAACCTTGTGCTGGAGCTGAAATAAAACTGCTAACATGCATAACAGCTGAGGTTACCCAAAGAACGGTTTGAAAAACACCAGGTAAATAAATCAGTTGGAACGGCATGACGAGCAAGAGAGCAGTGAAATATGGCGTGTGTAGCGGGAGAGATTAGTTTTACTGGGGGTTTGTGATTGGCACCTCTGTTGTCACGTAACATATGAACATGGAGGTTTCGGTGCATACAGGCCTGTCACCGGTTCCTCCAGATGTCAGAAGGTCAGACGGTGTCAAAGAGGACAACGTGTCCTTTTCTCCTCTATTACTTCCTCTCTCAAGCTGTAGAGATAAACCTCCAGACAACAGCATGGTCCACGGCTATTATCAACAGCAGGCCCTGCTTCTAAGTCTTCCTGCCCTTTTCACTTACGTGCACATGTAACCTACGCCCTGACTTAGATATCTAGATATACAGGATAGGTATAACTAACAAGAAGCTGTTAAGAGCTCTTGAAAGGGCAACTGACAACTTCCATGGAATGGGGCTGGGAAACAGGAAGGCTGTTGTCTCCTCAGAGAATGGAGGTAAAAGCACTGGGGTCCGCGGCTGTACCTGTTTTCTTGGCGGATCCTTGCACTCCAGCTCCAACTGCTCCAGTTCCTGGGCTCCCCGGGGATCCAGTCTTTTTACTCAACAGACTGTTGAAGAAGTTAGCCAGCACTCCCTCATTGGCAGCTGCGCCTGCAGGAGAAATGTTTGACTTTGAGATCTCTTTTTCTCATAAAAATGTGTCTTAAAATGATTATGTAAACAAACACTGGACTGTAGGGTAGATTTAACAATTATTGCTAAAAAACTGTACCTGTGTGAATGTAAAAAAGCATAAAGGGGAAAACAACCATGTTTTCCAGATACATAGTGCATACCATTTAATTTTTTTCAACTGTATGCATGCACATAAGTAATTATTTTGTAGATTTATGTTATAATCTCAGCCTGCAAGCTTATGGGTAATTTTGTGTTCACTTGGCAACTTTGTGCATATTGCATGCCAACACTGGCCCACTGTGGCTTTGAAGCTATACTTGCATTTTAATACAAAGATGCCTTTCAAATATTCTACTGAATCTAGATTTAGATTTGTCTTTATTGATCCCACAAAGGAGAAATTCAGAGTGATACAGCAGCAGCAATTACAAAAATTACAATCTACACACAGACATTATCTAGTTTGTACCTTCATTTAGTCTGCTTTGTACTGCATTGCTAGACTACTACTGCTCATAATGTTCTAACAAAAAGCTTGCATGTTTCATTTTTAAAAATTAACAGCCCGAACAGCTTCAATTTATTCTTTTCACTTCCTTACATAATACTTTAGCAAGGTTGGAGCCTAACTCTGAACACCTGTGGTTATCAAGAGATGACACACTGACATGACATGCAGTACGCTGTGGTGTGTTGCTCATTTTGAGAAAATCTATTCTCACAACTACTGCTCATTGTGTTTGCTGGCATTGTTCCATGATCATAAAAGGCCCGAGAATAATTGAGACTGAGGTGGGCTATATTGCTTGCCAGGTATCAAGGAAAATGCTTTTCAGATTACATATCAGAAGGCAAAAGATAATAATGCTTGTTGATTGTAGTCAAGAAAGCTCATCTCCCCAATTAAACAGACCCTGCATGAAACAATTTGGTGTTTACTGGAAATTGATGCCAGCACATAGCTGAGATCAGTGAAACAAAAAAATGTGGAGAAACACAAGGCTAAACACTTAATCTGCTGGTAAAGTTATTGTCATACCAAACAATTCACTGCAACACAGAATTGTTTCTTTTTTCTGGTTTTGGTTTTCACCAAGGCTCAGCTGTCTGAAAAAATTTCCTTTAGAGTATTCAGCTCTGGCTCTGCTGACAGCATCACAGCTCAAGACCACCAGGGGCCAGGGGTTAACGGGCCTCCATTAAGTCTGGTTAAACAATATGTCTTTACACTGGAATGCATTAGTCCCCCTGCTGTACTTAATGATGGAAAAAATGTCAATATTGCTGCCCAAGTCAGGCTGGGCCAGGAGGCGTGCAGGAATTCATTGTTATGGGAATTATTTTAATAGTTACCTACTGGGGGCAGTGTTGCAGCAGTCAAATACCCATAAATAACAGCCAACAAGCTCACACACAAATGTAAAGTACAACATTTCTTTTCCTGCAAAGATCAAAGTAGACAGACCAATTTAGCAAAACGGAGGAACTAGGGTGGGGGTGGGGTTTCCCAATACACCTTCAACTAAATCATCATGACACGAACCAGTTTTCATAAATGTGGACATGAATGGAGTCAGCAGAATGTTCAGCACAGTAGACAACAAGCTCAACAAGTTCATTCATGCTCCAATACAAAACTAAAGTGAAACTTCTAGAGCTCCTACCCTTCATGTTCGGGTCAGGCTTCTTGACAGCAGTCATTGGCGAGCCACTGGTCACGTTGGGCTGGCCGGCACGACCCGAAGGCCTGGGGGAACCTGAGGCTGTCCGTCCTGGAGACTCCTGAACACAAAAAAGTAGAGGGAGTGGTGTCATAAACAAATAAAAATGAATGAATAAGACTGCATCAACTATGAAACCATAACATGACAAAAATTCTCAGTTTCAGGAATGCTACGACACTTACTGTTGGTCCTCTTGTTGGTGTGGCCGGCTGCTTAGCTAACAAAGACTGCAGAGGGAAAACAATAACACAGGAAAGTGATTAGTTTCCATTTTACAATAATTTGCTCAAAATAAATTTAATTTGCCAACTTGGATACTGTAAACTATAAAAAAAATCTACAATTTGAATTTTCAGGACATTCATCATTTCATCAAAACCAGACAAATAAAAAAACATTCAAAAACCAGCTGGGAAGGGATAACATCAAGCTTGTCAGGTCTTAGTTCAAGGACTTGCTATGAGGACTGCACCATTAAAATATTTTCAATCTTCAGTTTCAATGTGCTGTTCAAAAAAAGGTAACGTGATCAATAAAGATCAAAGGGCATAAGAGGTCATTTGGCAGAACGCAAACCGACCGACGCTGAATGATTCTCCAACTTGTAAAGCAGCAACCTCTGTAACAGTTTATTGTTACTTTTTTTTTTGTCTTCCGGCTTTAATTTTCCACTAGAAGAGCACGTGAACGCAATGCTGTTTAGCAGCTGACTTCCAAGTCTTGGATGTTGAACTTTACCACCAACACATGAATACAGAGATTCATGGGAAGAGAACTAAAATCATGCAACCTCAGTCACAAATCACCACCAAAGTTTAATCAACTAGTCCTTGGGCCAAAGGACATCTGTCCACCAAATCTATTGCTATATATTATAGATGTCATAATAAACATATTTAAGACTTGAATTAAAGATCATCACTCTTGTAGTGCCAGGAAAGAACTGGTCTTAAAACCATCTCGTAACAAGACAAACATGGTTTCAGACAAATCAAAAATGAGTCCAAACTGAAGAACAACTGTTCCACAATACTTATTATAAAGCCCTTCTTTGCTACATAATATGTAATTCAACAGCATGACAAACAAAACCAAGAATATTAACACAGACACATACCTGCTGCTTCATCAGGAACACCTGCTCATCCTCTGCACTTATCTCTTTGTCATGAACAAGCTATAAATAAGAGCATCAAGAGAAGATAGAGTCATTAAGAAAAAGAGTAGTAGACGGGATATGAATGGCAATAAGGACTGAAATTATAAATATTTATTTGATTGTCTGGTTATCTAAAGGCACCATGTCAATACGTTCAACATTGGCTGCACCCTACCTTGCGAATTGGAGGCTGTATGATGAAATCTTCAAATGGATCCTCAGGTCTGACTGTTGTAAAGTTTTCATGCAAAATTGCAATTTTCTTCTCATTATCCCATCCAGATGGACTGAGAGGGGGGCAGAGAGAGAGTTCACTTACATGAGGGGATTTAAATTCTACTGTAGATTTTGTAAAAATTCCTGGTAATTATTTAGCACTCTCAGTATTTCCATGAAACTGCAATGAGAACTCAGTTTATGATGTGCCAATCGTATTGCATTAGCAACAGTAACAGATAAATGTTCAAATGATGACATAACCACATTTGGCCTCAGTTGCAAAAAAAAAAACAAAGAAATTCTGATCAAATGTGATTGTAGTTGAACATATTTTTATAATTACACATGATGTGACTCACTGGAAGCACTGTTGACAATCACTAGCATAATAAAAATGTGATAATGACCAACAGAGCTCTGAATATGCAACTTTGGAAATAAGCTCCCTGCACAGCACTGCTTTCTGCAAGATATTTTTTGAATGTTAATGTCCCTTCAGTGCAGGGTGAAAATTCAACCCTGAACACTAACAGATGTTTGGTAAATGAGTGCAGAGAGAGGAGATTTAGTGCTGTATAATAGATGATTCGTTTGACAAGACCAACTCAAACTTCACTTTTCACTTCTGTAAGAAAGAAAGAAACAAAAAAGTCTTTGGCACTTAAGAAAAGGGCTTGGACAGTAGGTCAGGGCTTCACTTACATGAACACTGCATCCTTCTCCACCACTAAGGCAGGCGTGGTGAACTGGAAGTCATACATTTTATGCACTATGTATTTGTAAAGCAGGTCCAGATTCTTCTCCTCCTTCACTGAGGTGTAGATCAGGCCAGCTCCATCTGTTTGGCTGTGTTAAGGCAGTAACAACTGGAGCAGGGACAGAGATATACAATGGTGGGTTTTAACACTTAATGGGAACATGGATTGCTTCCCGTGTAATGAATTAGCATATGATGTGTGTCTGTCAAAAGCTATTAAATGTATACAAGAAGCAGATATCATGGGCTTTCTGACAAACCCCAATCTAAGTAAATATAATGGGACTGAAAAGAAGCATAATAAACAAAACTGTATTAAATTAACCTCTTATCTTTGGGTATTTGGACAACTGATAAGCTAAAGTGGGTGCTTTAAGGTTGAGAGTTTGAGAGCAATGTAAACAAATCAGCTTGTTAGACGAAGGATACACTGTAAGCAGAATCGCCTGATGTGGGACTGGATGAAATCGAAGTGCTCCTCTCTGTAGTCGTGCTCCTTCTCTAATACGCTGACTGCATCGCACTGCAGAACAAAAAAGTGCAGAAGGGAAAGAAAAGAGACACACAAACATTACAGATAACACATAAACTCGGGCCTCTGTTCTCCTGGGTGGTGTGAATAATAATAGCAACATCTCAAGTTCACATTTCTCTCTGCCTCCTCATTCTTTCCATCTCAGCCCAAACAAACCCACTTCTACTTCCTCTTCTCTCCTTTCAATCTTGTTAAATCCCTCATTCATCTTTACAGGCACTCTAACGCCCGCCTTATCCTTTTCTTTTATTGCCCCTTCCTTTTCTCCCTTTTTTTTTTGCTCCTAAAAAGGAAATAGAGAGCAGTAAACCTCAGGCAACAGGACCCCACCCTGTCTCTCACATGTTTGCAGTTCCTCATGGTGAGCACAAGAGGGAGAGGGTGGACAACACTCAAACCGGCAAGAAGCGCCAAACAGCCACTTCATCAAATTAAACATGGCTGTGTCAGACAGCAGGGCCCAGTTAAATATGCAGGACACAGTCATCAAATATAAATACTCCTGCTGCTTTGTTTTCTATGGAATTGATATAAACTTTCAAAATAGAGGGAACTGAAGAAATCCTCGGGTGCAAACTGAACTTTCTTCACAATTGTTAGGTGCTAAAATAATAAACCCCGCATCTGCATTATTACTCAGCAGAATCAGTGGCGTGAATTCCATTAATCACGACTTGACATTCCCTAAATTTCTATTCTGGAGTGGTGACATATTTTACTCATTCTTGGGAGTTCAGGCAGATTATTTCCTGGTTGGAAGAATGAAATCTCAAACTTTCGAATTTGGAAATGTCAATTATTTTATAGCTTATTTTTCAGTCTCATTCCATTTGACTGATTTATCATGTGACTGATTCACATTTCCTTGTCTGAAAGCTTCAAGCATGTAATAGTTTGTTACCACTGGTAAGATAAAAGACCATTTTGATTCCGAGAACCTTATGTTACCTGTTCAATAATAAAAACTATGATATAACTGGCCCTGACAGTGCTTAAGAGAGAGTTTCCAAAAATATCTAAAGGCTGGCAACACCCTGACAAAACTGACAACACAGTTTCATAAACAATATAGTGCAAAAAGATATTGACTTTCTTGATTCTCTCTTCATAAGAAACAGCTAGTAAAGATTTTAATGATTCACAGTTCTTCAGCCAAGGTGAATTTCTGGTCTCGACAAGGACAGGACATACAATTAAGATGAAAAAGCACATTCACCATTTCCTAGTCACAGCTAGCATGTGAAGCTCTGCTGATGGCTACACTGTGTTCTGCAGCACTAGCCTTTGCCTAGAGGGCTAACTAGGAAGCATAAAGCCAGCCTTTCACTAGAGACAAGATGCTGCCTCACAGGCAACAGCACACCAAAAAAGACTGAAGACAACACATAAAACCATGGCTGAATGAGGCTGGGACCGGGTCTACACAGGCTGATCTGACCCAAATGTTTCTGTTTTGTTTAAAATTTTACTGAGGAAGACACTGATTCCTTACATGCACCAGGGAAGCCGTTTTGTACCTGTCCCTGAACTCTTAACTTCCCTGTTAAAGGTGCAAGTGAGAAGAATTTCCTTGCAAGAATCAGTAAAGTATCACCTTTGAATCATTTTATTATCATCATCATTTCGGCCCTTTGCTCAGGTCTTAGAATTAACTCACAGAAACTTCCAAGCCCCTTGTCCCAGACACAAGGGCTGGAAATGTTTTCACAGATTACAAAAAAGGCTCATAGGCTAGATAAAAGCTCTCCTATTTTAAGAGGAGGAAAGGCAGTTTTCTTTGGATTAGGGTATATATATCGATATTATGTTGATATTATGATATGAGACTAGATGTCACCTGGGATTTTGGATGATATGGCACAATGTTGTCCTCCTGGTTTTAAAGGTTACACTACAGTAAAGGGATGCAATTTTCTGACACTATTCGAGCTTTTATTTGCCTCTACCTGCTCAAACATCATTCGCACATTTATGATGACTGTTTATAAAAAATCTCTTGTGTAAATCTATTATAAAAATAAAAGTAGTTCAACTCTACAACAGGGTCTGAAACTAACTTTGTGTTGAACCAGCCACTGTGTCTGGTGGATAAAAAAAATTTACCAGGCACTTGGATATTCTCCCGGACACAATTGTGCCAGCCCCCAACCCCACACAAAACGATGACAGTCACAGAGCCGCAGGAACATGCTTTGTAAAATGGCACTTGCTATTACTGTCATACTTCCACTTCTCATTAAAACTGTTTCTTTTGACTTTGCTATGTCCTTCTTCTGTATTGTCAGCTGTCTTCCTCTTTTCAGCAGGGTTTTATTTTTGTCCTCACAATGTGTCGCCATACTTTTTTGAACAGCTGACTGACACTGGAGGATTTTACCTGCAATTTTCATAGAAAGGTATAGGCTGGTGTTAGGTTCACACTCAATGACACTCTGGTGAGTGCTTTGGCTGGCAGCGGGAGCGGGCGCCAGATGTAACAAGCGATTGAGAGATGAGGTCTCAAAACATGGAGATCCACGTGGATCTTTGTGTTTATTTTGTGGATTGCTGTTCGTTTGACTTCTACACGACAATGTTTTCTGGTGAATTTGTTGAATTTATCTGACACTGAAACAACTACCCCCATTTAGCAGGTACTCACCTACCAGCTTCAATCTCTTCTACAATACCAATAATGAGGTATTTGGTCAAAGATATTGAAATATTTGATTTTGTCCATATCGCCCAGCCCTACTCTTGACAGATGCTATGGTGTAACCCATAGGACTTCTCAGGCAGTAGAAAGCACTTACCTTTGTGCAAACTATTAGCACTGGAATGCCCAGGTTGTGTGTGAGTGTGTTGTCCCCGAGTGGCAGCACAACAGTTTCATCTTCTCCTGCTGTCTGGGCCCGTCTCTGTGGGGAGGCCGGGGTGGCGTCCTCTGGCTCTGCGTACTCCTGGAACGCCTGCATCACTGGGCAGGAGGAAGAGAGACACAGTGTTAATATATTTTCATTGCACATGGCCGCATGAAAATGTATACTTCTGCCCAATGACTATGTTGTTTAATGGTGTACACAATTTAAAGCCAGGCAAATCACTGAGGTTAACAAGATATCTCTGCATAACAATCTATGTTTCAGTTCAGAATTGAGATGCAGGAAGCTATGGCATGTCCTATTTCCTCAGAAGCCTCAAGAATGCAGCTGTGGGCGGCCCATGAAGCCAGATTTACTTCCCAGTTTTACCCCCTGTACTTCCAAGACTGAACCAACTCCTGCGCTCTCCAACATGGGTTTTAGTGTATAGGGGAGTGAACCAGTGTAAGCAATTTAACAGGGAATCCCTCTTTGATTCAGGATTACACAAATCCAGTGCTTCTGAACAAATAAGATGGACTGTATATATGACTTAGGCAGAAGGGTAAGAAAATTAAAATACTAATATTACCCAATCTGAAAGAAAGATCAAATTTTAAATTAGCAACCGTTTTCCCCCCACCTGAAGTTCGTATATAGAGGACATCTAAATTTAATATAATTTTGCAAAGAACTATTTGCCTCCCCCTATTCTCAACTGAGAGAAGTCTTTCTTGGTTAGACAATCAACTGATGTTATGTAGTAGAGAGAGAGCTGAAGTTAGCAGGGGGGGTCTGCTGAGCCTGGACATGGCAGACATCTATAAAGATTAACTGACTGACACCAGACAAGATGACTGCATAATGTTAACATGAAGCTGAGACCTAAGATTGGATGAGAAAATGTTGAAAAAAACAGATCATCTTTTAATCAGAGGGCTCGAGATCAAGGCACCCATGTCAGCAGGCATTCGCCCTGAAGAAGACCGGCCAGACACCAAATCCCAACCAGCTCTAAGATTGCTGCTCTCTAACTGACCCTGTGATCTGACCTTCCTGTAGGAAGGAAGCGAGTAAGAACAGCTCGCCTCCAGAAAACAATTAATTATTATTTATCCTCAATAACGCAATAAGTAAAGTATTGTATGTATTGCTCCCATTTCCTGTTCCCAGTTCATATTTATGGCCAGCTCAGTGTTGAATTATTTTGTTAAAAGAACAAAATATGTTGAAATGACTAAACCTATACAGGGTTGCTTTTTCTTATTATTAAAACTGTATACTTGCTTTTGAAACATATTCATCTGCATGCATCAAAATATGGTCCTTTGGGTGATGATTTGATTTGATGATTTCATTTGTGCATTTGCCTTTAAAATTATGTATTTACTGCCATTTATTTGATCTTTGTAACATTTCTCTGCAACCAATAAAGTCATTGTACTTTTGCCCTTACCACGTGTACTCCACTAAAACCAAATGTTTTGTTTTTCCTGGAACATCTAGGAAATGTAATGTGATTTCTTTTCTACATTAGGTTACTCTGTCCAATATTGCTGGAGTGAGAAATCCTATAACATGGCACAGCTCAAGAGACTGAAATTTGTTTTTATTTAAGGAAATAAAAGTGATAGACTGAACGGTCTGTTGGGGCTACGGCAGAAAGGGCAGCTATTTCCATATGTCAAGGTAATTAATTAATTAAACACTAATATTGTTTAATTGAATAAAGTCATCAAATTAATGTTGATGGCCTCAAAAATCTCAAAATTCATATCGGTTAAAATTTCTGGCTTGATAACTACCTTAAGAAATATAATTATTATTATTTATTATTACAGAATGACAGTTATATGCTATATATCACTGTACTGAATGGCAATAGTTCAGTGATACAGCACATATACATATATGACATAACACAGAGCTTAAATATATTTTATGTTAAGACACTGGTGATGTAAAAATCTTGTATTGGGAGCTCTAAGGCAATATGGTCACTGGGCTTCACAGCCCTTGATGTAAAGAAACTAACTTTCCTTCTGTTGTTGTTTCAGTGGCAAACTAACTTATGACAACTGAAAGACAAAGTGAAAGAGGCAAAGACAGGAGTGACTTTGCCCACTTCAGGCCTATCAGCGCCATAAACAAAGGTGGGGTCGAATAGCATTGATACACACTAGGAAGAAGCACTATAACTAAAACAGTCTTTCCTGTACATTGACATATACAGCAAGGAAAAAAAATCAGAGCCTGAAAAGTTGTCCAGGAGAAATGTGTACACTGGATTAAATTAAGTACTTTATGTATCTAAAATGGCTATATACCTCAATTCAGGCATGGCGCCTGACAACTTTAAGCACTGCATACACAGTGTGGAGAAAAATGGCAAAAGCACTGGCCTGCACTTTGAGTCAGACATTAAATTTGACTGTTGCATCAATCATATTAACTTACAATTGTCTGAACTGTAGATACTCTTGGTAGGTGTAACATGTTTGAGGGGAAACATGCTGGCTAAATTTTTAGCCAGTTAGATTTCAAAGTGCTTGCTGTGCAAAGTTTTTCAAAATTAATCTAAAAACACTGCTGTCATGTAGCCCAACAAGGCTGTTCCCAGTGAAAACCGGCTTGACAAACTGCAGTTAAAGTTTCTCCTTGCATGTCATCAGGGTGACAGTGGACTAGCCTGAAGCTTAGGTTTAGCCTGGAACGAGGGTGGCTTTTCTGTCTTAAAATACATCAGTCTAACATTTTTAACAACTGACCGGCAAAGAAACGAGCTTATCTAACTGCAGAATGTTAAGACAAGTCCAGCACCAAGATCAATATTGAACTGTTTACCAGTTTATGTAACTAGCCACAGGCCTAGCATAGCTAATGCACAGATTTCCTACAGCTGCCAGACAGCTTGTTTCCTGTAACTTTAGAACAATGGGCCTTAAGTAAAAACAAAATAGCCATAATATTGGCCTATCAACCATTCCCACATGCTAGGACTAGTAAAAGAAATCCTGTTCTGCTACAATTCACAGCAATTACAAAGTTCATTTACTCGTTTTTCCAATCTGTGATGCAGCAAAAGGCTGATCCTGTAATTTGACTTGAGAAAACTCCAGCAGACAGTCTGCTCCAGTTACAGCACAGCTAGAGTCAGAAGGTCCAGCCCACTGACTGAATTCAGACCAACTCAGTTTACGTCCCTTCCTTTCCCTGACGCTACCGTCAGAGGGGAGGGAACTATGATGCAAGACGACTGCAAGACTGCCTGGACAAAAGCCACTCACACATACTTCTCACTCAGTCACTCTCATTCTCTGACACTTGCTTTCTATGTGTATGTGTCTCTCTCTCTTTCTGCCTGTCTCTCTCTTTCTGTCTCTCTCTCTCTCACACACACACAAACACACACACACGCGCTTTGGCTTGGTCTCAACAATCTGCCATGTGCATGGATGACATCATAACTGACATACTGGAAGATGCTTTATCTGGATGACATGCCTCAGCTAAATTGAAAAGCTGACCATGTCCATGGGTGGGGTCAAAAATAGGTTTGGCTACACAGAGAAAATTTAAGTGGCCCTAGAAAAGAGTGGCCAACAACAGTGAAAAATTGCCGTTGTAATGATAAATCAAACCATCAGCTATAGCTTAAAGGGATTTTATTTTTATTTACACCCACCCCGTCTTTAATTTCCAGTTTAATTTATAAATGAATTTCAGTTATACGCAACTACAAACTGTCTGAAAAATACAGTCAAAGCATCTGATGTATTTTCAGATGCATTGAAAGTAAGCTAGTTTGGCTACATACAGGCTCTATGATATAAAATGTGCTTAGTAATCATCACTTGGCTACCAACTTCCCTTTCCTCTGTCATACATTAGCCAAAAGGCCAAAACACCATGTACTGCTAAGTTATAACACTATTTCTAACAAATCTTAATATTTCTAATAGATCTGATCAAACCAATCAATTCCATTTCATTAAATGATCTGACTCTCTGATGAGTCATTTCAGTCTTGTAAAAGCAGCAGTAACAAGCAACCTTTGAAGACAGACAAGCCTTCTCTATAAACCCCCTGTAGGCGAAACAAACTTGTTTGAAAAGAGACAATCTTTCCGAGCATAAAAGACCTGTTCATAAGCCAGAGATGATCATTTCTAAAATTAACAGGATCACAGCATCTGAGTGCACCACAGCCATTGATTTGCAGAACTTGCCTGCAGTCACAACACACAGCTGAGGATCATGGGCCTCTCGGATGATGACCTAGAAACAGCTATGACAATGTGTAATGTTACAGAGTGCTTGCTTGCCTTCTATGCTATGCAGTGACCAAGCTCCTCTTCCTTTGAGCAGCGAGTCAGCAAGAGTCCGGCTTTTATTATGTAACCCTCCCTTTGCCCAAACCCCGAGATGCTTAAGGGCCTTTTTTGGAGTACTGCTTTTATCTGCTTTTATCCCTTTCCTGAGCTGTCCAAATCAACTAAATTTATGGCTTCATAATTCCATGTATATACTGCAACACAAAATTTCCCAAAAAATCACCACTTCATAACAATCTTAACAGATGCTCTGCATAACACACGAAAGAACTGTTTAGATTTACATCAGTCCGGACTGTCCTTAACTGACCAGTGATTACAAAAAATTACAGGGACCAATCCATAGAGCAAATACTAGAAGAATACTAAAAGCTTGCATCGATATATTCTATTTAATTCACTTTAACATGACTAACTGCTCAGGTTACTTACGAGAAATATCTTTACACATCTGGAAGCGGTGGCATGGTTCTGAATAGCTAGCCAGATTCAGCGGATCAAATACAATTTTCTTTAAGATTTACAATGTAGGAAATGTCACTCTGATACCAAACATATTCGAGTCTCATTCCAGCGGGTAAGGTCAACATTACTTACTCTTCTGCTCCATTTCTCTCATCTCCTCAGGAGGGATCTTGAGCTTGTCCACATGGTCACGTAACACACTGGCCCATTTCTGTAGGGACTCCATAATGGTCCAGGGTCGTGACATATCCGCAACAAACACAGCTAGGCTGTCAGCTAGTGTCTGAGCTGATACAGCAAATTTAAGTAGGCCTTTGTGGTACAGGTCCCCATCCAGGATCCACACATTACAACGAGTAAGGTCTGCAAAGGAAAAGAATGATGATTCAAATGCAAGCCTTCACTGCTGTCACTGTTATGTGAAGCCCAGTGTAGTAATAATGTAACTAAAAAGAAACAGCAGCTAAACTCACCATCTCTGTCTTCATCATGAACACTTAAGTACAAATACTCCAATCCCCTCCCTTTCTTGCTGTGATCAGCTCCTTGAAGTTTTGCCATGATCGTCGTCTTTCCTGATCCATCCTCACCTGGTGGATATTTTAGGCATCAGCTTAAATACATATATAACGTTTGGGTGACACAAACTCAGAAAATCTTCATAGGCTGGTCAAGTCTTGATATGATAAAGTGCCAAGTAATGATCAAAGCAAACTACTGCCAACTCAAGACATTTTTACAGTCTTTGCTTTAATAAGTCATTTCATCTCAACTGTAATAACTACAATTAGCATGTTTTGATGACTGTAAGCTGCAGTGTCTCACATGAGTCTAGCAGGTTACCTACCAAATACCAGTATGTTTTTCCCCGATGGCAACTTTGAATTTGAACGAGTTGAGACTTCACTCAGTATTGAGGTCCTGCAAGGTGCAACAAACCAAATATCCATGTGTTATACAAGACAAGACAGATGTAAAGACAGATAGACAGGCATGTAACATTACATGGCTAAACAGCTAGCTAACAATAGTTTACGTAACGTTAATGAACTTCAGGGCGTTAGAGTTTGAGCCAAGTGGCAAACTGACAGCTCCATTTCCCCCATTATTAAATTGCAGCTGCAACTCTGACGTTAGATTGTCAGCTAACGCTACGTGAGTATAAAAAACGAGCTTGTAGGTCAGATAATTCACAGTTTAAGCTGGCTCATTCATGTGTCCACGACAACACAAAAAAGCAGGAAATAACAGTCATGCACAGGGAATGTTCCTGCACATCAGAAATAAATTACGTCGTCAGCCCATAAAACCTGTCATCTTAAATTGGATGATAATTATTAACCCTATTGATTAGCGCTGACTAAAGCTTAACATTTGCACAAATTTTATTACAATTTAGTTGGCTCTGGCATTAGCTTGTTAACGTTGACGTTACCGTTAGCCGGCTGCATAAGAACTAGCAAAGTAGTTGGGTGTTATCTTGACGTTTAGGTTTCCCAACAGGCAATATTATGAATCGTTACCTCTGTTTGTCTAGTTAATACAAACAAAATACACCAGACTGCCGAGACAATACTAGTAAAAACAATGGGCAGCCTTAGCTACAATGTAGCTAGTCAGTGAGAGTCTGGTTAGCTGACGTTAGCTGAAATGCTAACGAAACTAACAGGCTCACCGCACTGCTTCAGTTTACAGCCACTGCTAGCCGGGCCGGTTTTTGATGGAGAGCAACCGGCAGTGACAAAGCACAACGAAAACGCTTGTAGCTTTTCGTGAATTATCTCGACAGGCATTTAGCTGTTAAAGAATAGTTCAACTTGCCAAAGGGTTTGTCCTTCCTCGTCTTCGTTGTTATTGTCGCCTGCCCCGGCTGCGCCCAGGAGCTGTTTCTCCAGAACGGGAGCCATCTTCTCTTTCTACAACCACAAAGGCAAGGCCCTACTTGGGCGCCCCTAGGACCTCCTTCATGAAGCGTGCGTTAGATTCATTGTCTGCTACGTCGCGCCGGTAGCATGGGTGCACCTCTGCAAATTGGTCTTTCGATTTATCACAATGTAGCTGTAGGCGACATTGTTCTATTTATTAACTAATAAATAAATAGAAAAACTAATTTTTACAGACTAAATTATTTATACCCCCCTTTCTAAATTTTTTCTTCTTTTTATTATTCTTCCCATAATAATAATAAGAATAAGTGGTAGTAGTAGTAACGTTAGTAGAAGTAGTAGTATAAGGGGAAAAAAGCCAAGAAGAAGATAAGCCACAACAATAATAAGGCTGCGAACACAAATTAACAAGGTCAAAATAAATGGCTAAATTTGGCAAAGATGGGATCGAACTTGTATAAGTAGGGAAATCTATTTTGGGGACTGTTAATATGGCGCTAAACCAACACATTTGGCATGCAGACTCCTGCTGAGAAAGTTGTTTACCATGACAAAATAACATAGTTGTCTTCTGGAATCTACTATAGATAAAATAACAGAAGGAGATCCTTAGCTTTAAATTGTCAGATATTTGGATTGTGACTACAGCGCCCCACGATGGCCGAGCCCTCACCTATCGTACAGAGGAGTTCAAGTTTATTGCACAAAGCCATCAAATTATGTACTGATGAACAATTGCTAATCTTGTGCAACTGATGCTTGGTTGAGGGCAGCTAAACTTTTTAGAGATAAAATGTATACAGGTTCTCCTATAAGCAAAATTCCACCACATTTTGCATGGTACCTCAGTGTCAGTACCTGACCATGAGCATCAAATTTGTTTAAGACAGCAGCACATGATAGCACATGAGTTGTGGCAGTATTGCAAAATAGGTTCTGCCCATTATGTTTGTGTGAAATTTAAAAAATGGCTATGGTGGAAACTACCAAAAACACATTTCATATATTTAATTTGGGATCATTCAGCCATGAATAAACTGTTAAAAACCCAAATTAGTTAGGTTGGAACTATGGCTCCCATATTATGAATGATAGGATATCATTATGAAATGATGAGCAAAATTGCTATAGTGAAAAGTCATGTGATTGCTACAAATTTTATTATAGGAGATGACGGATGTTACAATATGGAATATGCATGAATCTTTAGCGAAAATGATTGATTATACAGTGCTACGGGTGAGTCTGGGACTTACCCTGTTGATTTAGACATGAATTTGACATCTGCATAGGTGGGAGACCCAACATCAACTGCAGCAGTGGACCCGTCTTTCATCTTTGCTCTCCTGACCACCTCTACTGCACCACATAAGAGAGTGAGTGAACAAGGTTTTGTAAGAATAGAAGAAACTGCACCTGAAGACTGGCTTGTGTTCAGTGATGTGAACTGATGAGTGGGTATTTGTGATTCCAAGAGAAATCCATGTGACTTTTAGGGTGAACAAAAATATGCAGTAATTGCAAGTCATTGTGAGATTAGATTATACTCTAAGCTTTGAAAGGAAATGAAGGAGTGGGGTGTATAAATAATCTAGAAATACAAATACACAGTAACAGATTATTTGATCAGTGACTTTATCCCTGTTTATTGTCTCCAGTCACAGAAAAGCAGACATTTAATTCCAACATTTTTCCATGAGTTTTACATGTTTGCTCCATAGATGAAATACCTGTTCAATAAAGTGTAGAGTATCTATGATTTGGTGAGGTGCATAATTCTTTCTTAACATTATGTTTAATTAAATTATTTTAATTCGAGTTCATAATCATGTCATAATAAACATTTGTGTTTGTTTACCTATTGCTTAATAATGTTCTGTGTTCATTTTTACATTGCACAAATATGACTGTCACTGTTCTTGCGAGATAATGATAAATCTCCAGTAGATGGTGCTGTTCATTTCGTGCTAAAATCCTTAGATTCAATCTGAGTCTGAGCAACAAAGTGGGGTCATTCTCCTGTAAAACTGGTATTTTCTTCATTTGCACTTAAACCCCTAGATATAACTGCATATAAGCTCATTTGCAGCCACGGCTCAGAGGGTGGAGCGGGCTGTCTAGTAACAGGAAGGCTCCTGGTTTGATCTCTGGCTCCTTCAGAGAGCATGTTGAAGTGTCTTTGAGCAAGACGCTGAGCTCCTAACCGCTTCTGATGAGCTGTTTGGCACTTTGCATAGTAACCTCCACCATCAGTGAATGAGTGAATGTGAGGCAGTTATTGTAAAGTGCTTTGAGTGGACTATAGACAAGGAAAGCACTAAATAAATGCAGACCATTCACCGTATCATTTAAAATCATTTTCTTCATATGGCAGACGCACCTAATGAAAACTCAACATTGCTGAACATTGCAAACCTGCCGATCTGCTAGATGTCTTTATGCTCAAATTTGACAAATGATAATCTATGAAAATTAAATGCAGAATTGAGCCTACAAGCAAGAATCGTTTTTATAACTTAGAAATATAGGCTAACTATAAATATCACAGAAAAACTATTCCCATAATATATTATAAAATATTATCGCAACAGCATGTGAGATAATATACCACACATAAAGATAAGGCTATTATAAATTCACTATTGCATACCACAGGAACACTATAAACATCTGCAGCTTTTCTTAAAAAAAAAAAAAAGAAAAAGAAATTGCAGTGACTGCACTTCTTAGAGTAGGCTGTACGACTGTTTCATTTGAAAACCTAGCTGACCTTCTACTGCAGCTAAAACAGGACCAACTGATGCTTTTACACAGCGAGCCTCATCCTCAGGCTGTGTAAGGGAAGGTACTGGATGAGTTATACTGAATGACCTTAGTTTATAAAGCTGACATGCAATTTTGAGGGCTGGAATTTTTATTTGCCTAAGAGCCATATCCGTGAGCCAGTAAAGCACAGACAGGCCAGCCAAGCCATGCAGCATAATTATTAGCTACAATTTCAAAGGCATTAAAGTTGAAATCTCAAGTAACTCATTTTCATTGTAAGAAGATTTGCTCGGGATTGTGAACAGAACGGCAAATGGCAAACATAAGATTTAGATAAATGAGCTACATCTGGGAATCTAATCTCTCCACACACAGGACCATCAGTTTGGCACTTCCATGTACCATCCTGCTTGTTTTTATTCATTTATTTAGTTATTTATTTATTCATTTATTTATTTTTTAGTATTAAGTTAGAGCCTCATTGTAAGCCAGCTTACTGCACCTGTGTCCTCAGTCCTTCACACTATGATGATGATGATGAAATATGTTATTAATCCCCATGAAGTCCCACTAACACACTCTCTCACACACACACACACACACACACACACACACACACACACACACAGTGTGTGCGCTTTGTCTAGCACCTAGGGTGGATGAGTCTGGCTGTAGGTGCCTCCCATCTGCCACAGCTCCTCATGGAGAGGGTGTGAGGGACTGTCCAGGACGGCGTTGATCTTGTCTCTCATCCTCCTCTCCACTACCACCTCCAAACTGTCCAGTTCCACACCCACCACGGATCTAGCTTTCCTCACTGGCTTGTTTCAGTCTGTTGTTTCCTGTGCCTTGGCCCCTGAAGAACAGTACATGCACTACTCTTTGCCTTTTGATTGGCTGGGCTGGGAAAGACAGCTGAGCTTTGGACATTTACGTTAAGGCTTTAGGGGAATTTCCCCAGGCCTTTCCACATGGCTGTGAGTGCCCCAGTAGTTTGGTTGGCTGGGATGCTGGTCATACCCCTGGGACTGCATACCAGAGCTCTTGCATCATGTGAAACTCAACCTTTCCTGCCCCTTTGTCACTGTTTTCACACTGCCAGCAAGGAAAACAAAAAAGATTTATCTTTTTGTCTTGTTCTCTATAACAGAGAGAAACTGGGTGCTTGTGTTTAATGACGTGTGACATCTTAAAAACTGGTCTGAAAGTTACACATAACACACATGAACATAGCAGTGCATGTCTCAAATTCAACAGGCTTAAGAAGATTGACGAGCTTATAGATTTGTGCTTTTTTTAACATTCCTGTCACACGCTCCTTATTTACACTCGTCGACACTCCCCCTTCTGTTTCTATGGTAATAAGCAAACTTTTGCTGTCTGGAGTAATGTCAGGAGATCTGATTTATTTAGTGATGCACAGACAAGTTATACACAAACTGATTTGTCATGGATGTCCAAAGCTGGGTCTTTGCTGTAAATTTGAAATATGTACCACTGTCCTGTCTTATGTTTCTATAAGAATCCATGTTAATGTGCTGCTGTAATATGAGTTAATGTAACAGAAGAGGGCGCTATGCTCTTAGTAATGCTTTACTAGCTTTGTTTCTGCAAAAGCTTGATACAGAGATTATCAAAGATGTGTACAAAAGGAAAAACTCTGACTTTTTGGATGATGAGTATATAAATATAATAAGAAAACAGTCCCTCTGCATTAGCTATGGTTCCAGGGCTGAAAGACACACGGAATGCTATGAGATTCAGAAGAGAGCGTGCGATAATTAAAAGATTCTGTCTATTTGTCATTTCAAATCTAAAACAATATAAGTATGTAAACATTTAAAACATCTTTTTCCAACTATATGTCAAAACAAATTACATGTAATTCAACTTATTCTGGTTGTAAAGACTACACTTATCTCTTTCATTAGTATGCTAATCTAATCTTAAAAGACTCCTTAGGAAGACCTGAACTGCAAAGTGGTCAGTGTGATTACATTCTAAACATTACATTGATTAAAAACCAGACTGATAAGTTCTATCTGATGGAATCACATCATCAATCCAAGTGTGTGACTTTTGATATCTCTGATAGTGACAGTCTAGAAGGAAAAAGACACACCGTTTGAAAGAAAATATTGTTTCAGTGCCCTCGCAGAGAAGCTATCAAAGATCAAATCTCATTCCTTTTATTGCAGGAAGGCTCTGCAATCGTTTAACTGTTTACCCACGAGGGAATTTTTTATGCTAGTTCTTTAAATTGGATAGTAAGGGGAGTTTTATTGTCAGTAACCTGTAAGATATAATTGTAATGTCTTTATTCTCAGAGATATATGCACTCTTTTAAGCTCCAACTTGCTTTTGCTTACATAGGCTATATCTGATCCTGATATACCACAAAGTCATGAACGGTTTTCAAGTACCTGTATGTGCTAGCGCCATGCTGCTCGGGTTAAATTGTTTAAATAGGCAACATGTTCACCTGGATGAAGGTCGGTTGTAGAATTTCATTAGGCTTCACCCTGACTAACCTTGTCCCATTAACACACAGAAGGCAAATGGCACAGAGGTGCAATCCATCAGGGCAGTTTGGAGCACAGAGAGTGACCCTCAAGTCCTTTTTATACCCTCCCTTCTAATTATCAGCATGAACAGTACATCAGTTTATAGCCAATCATAGGATGACGCATACAAACACTACTGTTCCTCTCTGGGTTTATTAAGGCACATGATTAAGTTGACTTACCCAGAATGCCACACTCCAGGTATTGACTTATGTAAGAGTTTACATAGCGCTAAGGGTGTGTGTGTGTGTGTTGTTGGGGGGAGGGGGGGTCACATTTTGATGCCTTTGAAGTGACTATATTTGTTTTCTATGTAGGCCTGCAACGTTATGTATTTTGTTTTTATTTGTTTTTTCTGCTGTGATTATTTTGTGTTTGCCACGTGAGTAGGGAGCATTTATGTTATTCCACTGGGAAAACGACAGAAAACAAAAAAAACATGAAAGAATATCTATAATTTCCTACAGGGACTTAGATTGTGTCTGATCTTCACTAATGAGCTTATATGACCTTATTGTGCTTCTTTCTTTTCTTTTTCTTTTTCTTTTAACGTCCTATTGCGTCACTAAAATATTCCACGGGGACTTGTGGCTCTGCTGTAATATTTGCTCCTTAGTCTTATAACAATTACCATGAAAGTACTGTATTTCAGTTTCGCAGAGGAGGAACAAAGCTGGCAGTTGTTACGGGAATGACGATCACTTTTAAAAGGTGAAATAAAGGGGCGTCATATTCATAAAGACGCTCAATCCCACCATTAATTTACAGTGAAGCAGAGCAATACGCGCTGGCAGTGGCGGAGTGGGTGTGTGTTGCAGAGGAGGAGTTAAGGTTTGGGAGGGTGTAGATTGCAGACAGAATAGTAGTAGGGTAGGCAGGATTGTGATAGCGACAGATGTCTAGAGAACAGCGAGGGGCACTCCTCAGTTAAAAGACAGTCCCAGATTACACCTCAGAGAGCAGGGGCGGAATCTGTGCAGCTGTCACTCGCCAAGGTTTACCTCGACCATCAAATCCGGCTGAATCTTGCAAAGGAGTACATCAGATCACTCTTCACATACACAGGTTAGTCACCTCAACCTATACATTTTTTCCCTCAATGGAAGGATGCCTGAAATTTAAACTGTGCTCAATACTTATAGTTAGTTCAGATTTATAGTAAGAAAGAAAGAAAGACAAAGAAATAAAGAAAGAAAGAGAAAAAAGAAAGAGAAAGACGCTGTTGAAGACTAGCCAGCCCACCCATTGTTTTCTCTCCCTCTCTCTTTCTCTCTCTTTGTCTCCTCATTTTTGTACATTTCAAGGCTGGCATGGCATAGAGAGTTGGATTTTCACGTTCACAGTTGTACAATTTGACCTGGCTCTCCTGCGTCTTCACAGTCAGCAGCGCTGGTTGAATTTTTAAGTAGGCCAGGCGATTGAAAAAAAATCCTCTTGAATAAAGAGAGTCGAAAGAAAGTTATTAAGCTGTGGTAATTGTCACGCATAAACAACAAGGTTCAAGATTTATGTTGTCACTTTTATATTCTTTTACATGCTTGTGTGAGAGCGATATTTTCAGATGATCGCGAACAAAAAAGGCACAGCAGATGAGAGAAGTAGCGGTGGGGTGGACTGAAATGGGGGATGGAGACCCCTATAGCCTTTACAGCATGTCTTCGTTGTCGGTATCTATTCTTGTACATGGTGGACTACACTACACTACACTATAATTTTTGTCGCCAACTTCTGTTTCCTCAGCAGTCATGTTCTAGTCGCTTCTTTCATCCCTTTTCTTAGGAAGTCTTGGTTAGGAATTCCCATCCATTGTTAACGGCGCGTGGTGCCGTACCTTTGTGCGCATCTTTTCTGGGTTTTGCTACCCATAAATTTTACTGTACATTGTTCTTGCTTGATGGAGTGGCCTATTTATACTAAGACAGACTTAGACAAATTGTCACTGTCAGTGAAAGTCCACAATGGTCTGTGCCCAGCTTAGTTTCTTTTTTTCCCCCCCCAAACTGTAGAATTTGCTTTGTCTGATTTGAAGGCCCTTGGATGCCAACCGGCTTTATTCAAGAAAAAAGGGAAAACATTTACCGCAAAGAATAACAATTTGTTTAGACTAATTAATGGCAATTGGGACAACAGACGGCATGAGGATATTCATAAGAAGATATATTGGCTATTTTTCTATGTTAATTGGACATCCCAACAGACTGCTATTAATGTGCGTAATGAACATAGCCTATTCCAGCCTGGCGTGTGGCGCATCTCGTCTTGATTGCTCCATTGCAGCACTATGGACAGCTCCCGGTTTGTTCACACCCGTGCCCGCACCCATCCCTTCCTGCAGCTCAAGCTGCCCCGGGCAATTGGCCGTTCATCTGTTATTGGGCCAATTTCCTGCTTGTGGCATGTGGGACATGATATAAAGTCAGAAATCTTTGCATGACATCCAGGCATGGTTGGTTTTAGTCTCAACCAAAGGCAAATAAAAACTTCTCTAAATTGTAGCATTCATCAAACCTGTAATTTCCTGTAAACCTATTGTATAATGTCTCTTCCTCCCTCAGTGCAAGAAGGCGTTTCAGAATCTTTGCCCATCTCTTACTGGATAAGTTATACTCAGACAGGTTGCTTGAGTTGTACGACTTATTCTCAGATGCCACTCTGGTATCTGTGTGAAACACAATCGGTCAAATGAAGTTAAACTTCCAGTTCTCTATTTTGTCACCAAAAGGAAGTTGCATTCTGTGGCAATCATTAGCTCTTCCTCTATATTCCCAACAGAGAGACAGATGAGCGCTCAGAACTGCAAAGTATACATTTTCACTACCACAAAGGATATGTGGATGTGACTAGCGTGTCTTACATTAGCTTGTGGCACATGCACACTTGTGAAGGTGCATAATATATATCATGCCTGCGTGATCTAAATTTGATCTTTTTTATATGCTTTATACAAAATGAAGGTCATGCATGCATAAAACATAAATTATAACTGCACAGCAGTATTAAACTATTGTTAAAGAAGAGATTTGGCCAGACTGAACAGCTGAACAGGTGTAGGGCAACATCCTACCATATTCCTTTCCTCAAACACTGGCCCATCCACTCAAGTTCACAGCTCTATCTATCTATCTATCTAGCTATCTAAAGTTATTTATTTATTTAGTTTTCTCCTGAGATTCACTACACCACACAGTTTGCCATGCTTAGAGAACACTAGCAGGAATAAATTTAAAAGGCACAGAATGGTGGGCTGGTTTGGCACAGAGCCACTCAGGATTCCTGAAAGGGTATGAAGTGGAGTGGAGTTGTCAGATCTCAGTTATGTTTCCGTGCAGTGGCCATTTATTTTTTAGCCAAATTATGTTTGGCACAGATGAGTCTCCAGATTGAACTTCCCTCTTTGCTCCTTTCTGATAAAATAGTCTCTTGCATTTGAAGAGATTAAGTTGAACCCATCTGTGTTCTTCATCTTAAATCTAAAAAAGTTCTGTAATGAAGATGAGTACTGTATGTGTGCTACCACAAACCAACCTCCCTCTCAGATTCATGAAAAGGACAGAAAAAGAATGACAGTTCATCTTTCCAATAAATCTTATCATGATGACATGCCAAGTGGTCTTGGGTATTCCAACAATTGGAATTTTGATTTCATGTGGACTCTCCATTATGCAATAAATGCAATACATTTTATTTTATTTGATAGCATACAGTGAAACCTGTCAAAAAGGAAAGGGGAGAGAAAATAAAATTTATTCAAATCATTACATTTTTATCTGTATTAAAAGTAATACACTGTTGCATGTGTGCAGTTTAAATTTTGACACCTTAATAGACTTACAACTATATATTGCTTGATGTACAACATCATTTATTAACCTTGTGAGCTGGGCAAATCAGAATTTTATTTACAATGTTGTTTTCTTGTACATTGAAGAAGAACTTTTCTTCTTATTTTTCTTTTTTTTTAATGAATGAAGAATCTGTTGCATAACCCCCATTTTAAGTGTTATTATCATCTACTTGTTCCTAGGAGACACCATGGGAGGTAAATTGAGCAAGAAGAAGAAGGGATACGATGTAAGCGACCCCAAAGAGAAGAAGGATGAGATCACAGCAGCAGCTGTGAGTGCAGTGGAGTCCATTCAAGCTGCTGTAGAGAGTTCTGCCCCAGCCCCAGTAGCTGAGGTGACAGCTGAGGCAGCCAAGGTGGTATCTGCTGCAGTGGAGGAGGCTGTAGGGTCAACTGTGGCAGCCGTAACGGAGGCTGTGGAGACAGTGGTGAAAGAAACCACCGAGGCACTAAAACCTGCATCTTCAGAAGAACCAGCCCCTGCAGCTCCAGAGGAACCACCTCCAGTTCCACAGGAACCACCTCCAGAGGAACCAGCTCCTGCTTCAGAGAAACCACCCGTGGCTCCAGAACCAACCCCAGCCCCAGAGGAACCAATCCCAGCCCCAGTGGAACCAACTCCGGCTCCAGAGGAACCAGCCCCAGCTCCAGTAGAGCCAACCCCAGCCCCAGTGGAACCAACTCCGGCTCCAGAGGAACCAGCCCCAGCTCCAGTAGAAGCAACCCCAGCCCCAGTGGAACCAACCCCAGCTCCAGAGGAACCAACCCCAGCTCCAGAGGAACCAACCCCAGCTCC
>OMLF01019880.1:2731-18985 GCA_900302615.1 Holocentrus rufus
GTGTCCGTCTGCAGCCTGAATCAGATCAGTCTCAGGATATTTTCCATTGTCTTGAACATCTCTCTCTCTTTGACTTTCTCCTTATTTTTGTACCTCCATCTGTCTCTCACTCTCTTTCCATTTCAGTGTCTCTCTATCTCTCCGAGTTGCTCTGTTTATTCATCTGTCTGTGTGTGTGTGTGTGTGTGTGTGTAGGTGATTTAAGACACACAGCAGTACTGTACATTCAGCTTGATATCAAAAAGCTATTCACCTTCACTGGAAAACCCTGGGTTAACTTAAACTACCCCAACTGTGTGTGTGTGTGTGTGCGTGTGTGTGTGTGTGTGTGTGTGTGTGTATGCGTGTGTTTTCCTTTTTTTGCACAGGTGATTGAATGGGCTGAACAACTGAAGCAGGAGCCTTTCTTTGTGTGTGTGTGTGTATGAATGTATTTTTGAGGTTATGTGTGCGTGTGCACATTTGCGTTCCCAGTTGCGTCAGTGTTGTCAGTTTCTGCGCCAGCAACAAGCTCCTCCCACCTCTGCAGGCCCCGCCCCCTTCCTGTCTGTCAGTATAAAAGATCCTGCCCTCTCTCTCATAATCACAGACTGAACACTGGAGCAAAGCTGTGTGTCTTCATCCTGTTCGTCTCCTGGGTCGACTCTGACAGCTGAAGGTAAGAATGGCAGCTTGTTTGGACATTTTGTCCTTTGACTTTTACATTTTTTTTGCAAATGGATTAAGTACTTTTGATGAAGGTAACAGCAGTCTTCTACAATTTTTTTTTTTTTTTTGTTATTTATCTGTCTCTTTTGTCTTGTTCTCAGTTTTTAACAGCTCACATCCAGGAATGATTTATTTAGAGGAAAGGTATACTTTTTTGGTGAAAGTTTTGCTTTTTTCATTTTTTTTGTGTTCATTGCTGCCATTCAGATTTGTTCTTGAACAGGGTATGTAGAGAACAAATACTGTAGGAGATATAATTAAGTATATTTCTTCAAGTATGTTTCAATAATTTTGTGAATGATTTGTGTAAGTAAATGTTGGCCTTTCACACCTGGGTCTGGATGGTCAAAGGGTACAAGAGGAAAATTATCATGAGGAAAATTTTTAAATAATATCCTTGTTTTCTCAAAAAAGTGTGCAAAACTCCAATCTTTAAAACATTCTTAAAATGATCTTTTAAAGAAAGTTTTGTTCCTGCTCCTGAAAAATTCCACCTTTTTATGC
Organism: Holocentrus rufus; assembly: GCA_900302615.1. Classification (NCBI taxonomy): domain Eukaryota; kingdom Metazoa; phylum Chordata; class Actinopteri; order Holocentriformes; family Holocentridae; genus Holocentrus; species Holocentrus rufus. Next base: position 3,944 of record OMLF01019880.1, read on the forward strand.
ATATTCAGGTAGCTGCAACACATTTTTGTGTAAATGCGATCTCATACATATTTGGATATCAATACAACAAATGGCACTGTGCTCATGAGAACATTAGTAAAAGTAAAATCATATTTTTTTCATTTCTGTAGAGGAATGGGGATGAATGAGGAACTGTTACATATATTTGGAGTTTTGATTATTTAAATGTTATTCTGAACTGAACTTTGTCTACACACATTCTGAGGAGAGGATCAGAGAGGAGGCTTTTACACACATTTCAGTACCACATCATTACCAGCTCATTGAATAATGAATGAGAAACAATGACCAGCTGCAAAGTGGAATTATATTAGCATCAAGATAATGACTACTTACATCAAGCTTGTGTCCATAGAAAATAACAGAAACAGAACAACAGAAATAAATATTTGATTGTTAAATGGATTATTCCAGTGACGAGTGACATTAAAATAATAAACTCTGTTCAAACGCATCCATATTTAACTTTGTGGACACAAGATGGATTATTACATACAGATTAGAAAATCACTATATCACATCATATTGAGGTGCTACTGAGGAATGTACCACCTCATCCTGTTCACTGCAGGACTTGTGATTCCAGTTTCTGTGCAGAGAAGGTGACTGACTGCATTCAACGCAGCCTGCGAAATCAAATAAAACCAAACTACTGGAGATATCAGAAGCACATGAAGATGAAGATTAGAAGAAGTATCAGGAGTCTATTCCACCTAAAACTATAGTGCATGTGGCTTCTATTTATTGGAGCAGAGAAAAAAAAGAGAGACAATCAACTTTACAAGGAAAAGAGGAATAATTAAAGAGAGAAAGACAGAGAGAGAGAGCAGGTTTTGAATTGTTGGAGACTGAAAGCCTCAGAGCGACTCACTGTTGTTGCTAGTGTCTAAGTGGACCACATCCTCTGGGAGGACGCTGTGGCACAAGGCATCATTCATAATAACCAGCAGTTCTGTTCCCTGGCAGGCTGTGGCGTGAACACACTGTCAGGAAGAAAACTAAACAGTTTGTCAGATTTTCCTGACAAAAAGCTTTCCTGTTTGCATGTTGCATACTCCCATCACCTTGGTGTGAAAGTGCTCCTTCATAGAAAATGCCACAAAAGAAGGGACTCTAGTGTCTTTGTCACACTGATCAGATATTTGCATGATTATTCAAGCAGGTACTGTAGATGCTCAGGTTTTTTTTTTTGCTTTTTTTAGCAGTAATGAGAATATCAGCGCTGCAAAAGGATGAAATTTTTGTCTGTCCTGTTACTGTGGGATTTAAGCTACTAACTGCATTTCTGTCTGCTTCTCACTTTCACAAAATCATGCGGTGTGAGAGACGCCTAATTTATGCTTTTGTTTATGTAATTTTGCATTGAACCTTCATTTACATTGGATATAGAGAAGAAAATCCACATGAAGCGTATACAAAGAAAGGAGGAAATAACGTAATTTTTCATTCAGTAGAGTCACATCATGAGCTTAAATCTCATGTGACTCTTGTCCCAAAAACACAGCACACGGTGAAACAAGGAATCAGAGTTAATTGGTGCATTTCCTTTGGGATGTTGTTACTGCTGACAGTGTGCATTCATCACAGCTACTCCCCAGACCATTACTGGAGATGGGTGTTGGGGTGTGCATGCATGTGTGTGTCTCTGTGTGTGTACATACATGTGTGTGTACATGCATGTGTGTATGCTATGCCACATTGTGGGAGAGGGAGGGAGTGTGTGAGAACATGACACGATAATGTTTTACTCAGGCAATTAAAGGGCAATCACCCCCTCTTAAAATGACAAAAAAGATGAATTGCTAATAATAATACCCATTTTTTCCCCTTAAAGCCATGTTTTAATGATCTGAAGAGTGTAATAAGTGTAAAAAAATGCTGTGTGGTGGTTGAGCTTTAATGTTGTTATATTTTGTCCCTCTATCTCTCCGTTCTCCTAGTCATGAATGTAGGAATCTGCTTGTGCGTTCTCCTGGCTGCTCTGTCCAGCAGCGCCCTGAGTCTGCCCTCACCATCCACAGTAAGTCATCTGAACACACACACGCACACACAGAGTCAGAGGTTGTATACAGTCCATGTATCTCCAGCTTCACACGAAAAAATTAAATCAAATCAAATAACAGCACAAAGATCACCCAAATTTACAAAGACTGCAACACTTTGAACTGCAGAGTGTACAGCAGATCCTTTGGGTATTGATTGGACCAGTGAATCTTAAGTACTTAATTAGGCTAGAGGTGCTTTCTAACTTCTCTTCCAGTGCAAATCATAAGACATTTGCCTCCTTCTTTATCTAATGCCTGCACTAAAAACTCATTTTTGCAGCATTTAGCCATAAAACAGGCTATAACTTGGGAACACCGTGCCAAATGATCAAGACATGACTCTCAAAACGCACTCTGTTGCACAGCTTTTAAAGGGCTAGTACCCAGCAAAAGCAGTTTATCTTTTAAATATCCGAATAACAGACACCTTATATAGATTGCAACAAAAAGTAAATATTAATAATGACAGAATTTTATTTTGCATTTGTTTCTAAATAATCAACAAACCTCAAATAATCAGGTTTTCTGTCTCAAATTTCAATGTTCAAATCAAAAAGTTTTAAGCCCTTTTCCTACCTATGTCATTGCATTTTATTTAAATGGCTGCAGTTTTCAAATTTTGAAATAACATAATTTAAAAAGGCTCAACAAAAAAAAGATGGCTGGTCTATAATGTAAAAAACAGTCTTCTCTACATCACTCTGTGTTGTAAGGGGTTGTGCCTCATAGCAACACAGTCAACAAAACAACTGAACAAACACTCTTCCATACCTTTCCTCTCACTTCAGCCGGAGCGGGCTGAGGGCGAGGCTCTCCTGTCAGACAGCCTACCACCTCCATCAGCCAACCACACACGCGAGGCCCGCTCTGTTCCAGCGCCCCCTGCAGAGCGACTAGCAAACTACAACCAGCCCCAAGAGGACGCAGAAGACAGCCTGAGCCAGCTGCTGGCCAAACTGATCGCCAGGAAAAGTGAGTGGCCAGTCGTTGACTTAAGTAATTATATCATTTCAAACAGAGAGAGGGATACAAAGATGAGCACGATGTGAGCTTTGTGTTCAGATCAGGACCCTCCACTGGATTTTGGTTTGTGGAAGATGCTTTGTTGACTTTACATACGTCCCTCTTCTCATTTCACATTTTTCTATATCTGCTCTTTCTTTTTCCTTCCATACTCTCTGTCTCTCACTATGCATCTCTTTCTCTCAGTCAGCATTGTGTGACTGGGAGATTGCTGAGCTGACTGGTCTAACAGGACAGCAAGGCAAAACTTCAACAAGCATTACATCAAAAACCCCCATTCAGAGAAATATGGCATCACTATACCGCTTTTTTCTAAAGATGGTGCCGGTAAAACTAAATGCCCTGCAGTCATGTCTTGGTCAAGGATCCCTGAAAGCTGACTATGAAATGAAACACTGACAAAATGTTATATTCTTCAGTTTTTCTGGAGATACTGAAATTTCCCTGTCCTCATCATGTCATCAGCGTCAAAAAAAAACCACAATTAACTCCTTTTTCTCTGTGTCGTCCAGGCTCTCTCCACCAGTCCAGATCCTCCCTCACCAGCAGAGCTAGCGGCCTCGGCCCCAGCCACAGGATAAAGGACAGAGATTACCTGGGCTGGATGGACTTTGGACGACGCAGCGCCGAGGAGTACGAATACTCCTCCTAAAGACACTGCATTCATTCTCTGAACCCTGAATAAGAGACCCTGACACCTCCAATTAAAACCCCACAAGTAACCACAAATAAAATATATGCCCTTTTTTTTTACACTGCACTTAACCCAGGGCTACCTGGATCCTAGGATGGTGTTGGTGCCCCCTCCCCTACCACAGCAGACGACAGTGAAATCTCTGTAAAAGTATTAAGGTGAATGTGGAAAACTTACATAACAGGGCAAATGTTTATTTAGATCGTACTAAAACTTATTTATTCATAACCCCAGGGCTTTCAGGCCCCTCGGTGGTCTGCGGCCCCCGGGCATATCTGTTGTATAGAAACTGAGACTAACATGGGCTAAACATAATTTTAAGGCTGCTTTCAGTGTGACAGCAGCTATTGTAATCAGACAACATTGTAAGACACAACACAGTTCTTGTTTAGATACAGTTTCAGTATAATTTCAACATGTATAAAATGCATTCTGCTCTGAGGCAAGCTAACTCACTGAAATGTGCTCCTTAAAATCTAAATTGTGATTCATTCTTATAAAGAGAACGAAGTGGCTATCATGGGACTAGAATTCACGACATGCAACACAGACATTTTTTTTCAAGTGTCTCATGTTAGCCATAATTCATTGTTTTATTTAACAGTGTCAGTTGGACTAAGATGAACCACTAGTGAGTTAGTTTTTATGGGACAATAGTAGAGTAAGTTGATGACCAAATGTTGCAATTAAGTTGGACAAAAGTTGGATTGACAGTAAGTTGGAAAGTTGGATTTAAGTTGGAAAGTTAGATTTAAGTCTCTGTTTTAATAGCTGTGTTAATGCAATGGAGTGCAATCTAGATCTTCCGTTCACTTCACCTTGAATACACAGTAAAATTATTAAAACTATTTTTATGAGAGAGAGAGAGAGAGAGAGAGAGAGAGAGAGAGGTTAGCTGCAGTGCTACTCTTGAGGAGGGTAAGGCTTAGCATGTTAGGACAGTGTTGCTCTACAAAAGGGGCTAAATTATCCTGGTGTCAGCTCATCACCTCCAAGACCAACCTTAGTGGCTAAGGCTAACCCTGGGCTAAGACTGTGCAGTGTGAAAAGATACGTTTTGGTCAGTGCAAGGTGCTGTCTGTATGAGACGCTTGAGACTGGAGGATTAAAAAGGAGTAGATATGACATTATGAGGGTTGAAGCCCCATGCCAAGTTGTTTTTTCCTTTTCTTTTGCAGAATATTATTACTTTTACTACTGCTATTTGTGTATGCATTTCTGAGGATTGTCCAAACAGAATAGTACACCTCTAGCAATTTCAGATGTATTTAAAAATCAGTGTAAGGCTCCATTTTCCTCAGACATAAAAAAAAGAAAAAGAAAAAAAATCTGAATATATTTCTTTGGGAGTTTTTTTTTCTTCTTCTTCTTTTTTTTTTTTTACTGATTCCAAGCGTTCCATGTAGCCACACCCTGTGTTCAGGTTTGTGCAGCGTTATTCAGTGTTCAGACAGAACTACTGGATGGTGCAGTGTCTTTTATAAGGGAGTCAATGGGACACTCCAACTTGTGCCATTTTGTGCCCCTCATCGTAAGCATTCCATGCAGTTCACTATGGGATCCCAGATGGCATAAGTCAAAACTACAACATAATGATCAGTCTTTGTTCTTATTGTCATTTTCAAAATATATCATGCTGTCCCAACCTTAGCATTGGGGCTACGACGGGTCACCAGTTGTTCTGGATACTTATGAGCAGGGACTGAAAATGGCTGCCCAAAAATAGTTTGTGATCGCAGTTGTGACATCAAGTGAAAGCAAAGGATTGTCTTCAACACCCAAACAGAGAATATGATACCAATCAATTAAGTTCGAAATATAAATTGTGATCTCCAAAAAATAGATAAAATTTATTCTGTATTTGATGTAAATTTATTTGTAAAACTGATATGAAGCAATATAAATGTACGTATATGGATGATTTTTGATGAAAATAATAACATGGGAGAAGAAAGTATTTTGTCTGTCTTTGTTCTACTTGACTATGAAGATGCCAACAGAGTGAGAGACAGAAAGAAGAATCATCATGCTCAGACATCAGGAGAGTTTAGCTCCAAACTGATATATCCACCATTTTAACTCCTTCATGACAGTGGTTAGGATTAGGGTTAGGTCATCTAAATTATAGTGGTAACTCCAGATAACTATTTTTGTCTCTGCATTGGGTATGTTTCAAAAGACAGACACACTACATATAGATAATACCAGGCACTCGAGAAGGTGTGTTGAGTAGGGGTGCTGTCCAGCCCATTCGTTACATTGGCCTAATGTGCTTTAATCTTCCTGTTTTACACTGACACGCCCAAAAATCGCACACACACGGAGTTCTAATTGGCTAGTTAGAATGGTTAATTGGTTAATTGCAATGCTACATGAAACCGAAAAAAAACAACTGCATATGTCAAAAAGATCTGAGAGGGTGATAGCTAGATATATAGAGAAATAGTGAGAGATGCTTAGATCACGTTAGGCCTACAGTATGATCAGAGCAAACTACAGCTAAAGCATGTTTTTATGGTCCATTCAACCAGTGTTATCACTCAGATGAAAGCCCATCGATGAATAATGCTATCCCATAACGCATTGCTATAACATGTTGGCTGAACCTTTGAGATGAAGTCGGCACACCAACAACAGGTACAAGGTGTCACTGAACATGAAACGAATGAAAAAACAGCAAAAGGTCGGCACCCGAGAATAGGCACATTTAAAAAATTTTAATTTACTCACTTGGCTTTTCTTTCCAATTACACAATGGCGACTAATCCCACTGATGTCATATTCAAAACAGCAAAAACTGAATGAATGAATGAATGAATGAATAGCTTCGTTCCATACCAGACACACACGCAACAGCATATCCTTGGGACGGGCACCACCTCTTTCCAAAAAGATAGCCTAAATTTCCACTGAGTAGCCAGTTTTCCTAGCCATCCAATACATTTCTCAACAATCCCACATCACAGCCACCGAAGGTCTCAAAACGGGCAACAGGCTAGTGGTAAACATGCAACACCAGTCTCACAAACAGTCGGGGTAAACAGCGCGTCTTACCTGCTATTTGAAGACTTTCGTTAGGGTGCATTGCTTGTGAATCTGGACATGAGTGGTCGAATATCCACTCGGTCAATAATGTCAGTGGTGTGTCAGTCGTTGTAGGGTCATAGAGCTGCGTAGCCACGTGCTGAGACGGCGAAGGGCAGAGAAGGAGCGCTCAGAAGAGGCAACTGACATCGTTCCAATAACTCGTCAACTTCTGCGAGTAGCTCCCTTGTCTGAGGGTGCAGTGCTCATCCTAAGCTGACTTGAGGCCCTTTTTTTAGGAGAGGTCACCCAGAAGTGTACGCTGCATATAGAGACGGGACTGATTATTTGGGGAGACTTGCAGCAATCCGATTAAGCCTTTAAAGTGTCCATCAGTTGCATCGGTAACAACGTTCTCTCCCAGGGCAGCGACTTTCATTTCTTCCTCTTCTTCTTCATTGTTTTATTTAACAGTGTCGTTAAATAAAACAAATCGACGATCCAGTTTGGATGTCACCTGACAAACGGCCCGACAAAACTCAAACCGTCACCGGTGGAAGTTTATGCATCTAACGGTTACTCCGGCTCGCGCTCCTCTGTGTTTGCTAGCTGTATGCGGCTACTTTCTGCCGTGTAGCATGTAGAGCTAACTTTTGGCCTACTGTTGCTGGAAACTGAAGCTTGTTTGTTGCCGTCTGTTTGGTCAGTGCTAGCAGCAGCTTCGTCGTCTGATGCTTAATATTTTTGAATTCTCTCGACTGAAAAAGTTTGAAATGCGTTCCTGTGCCATTACATTCTGATGACCGAGCCACCGGTTTGAAATGACGTATGACTCATGCGCGCACCCCAACTCCCATGATGCCATGAGGAAAAAAAGTCTTAAGCAGTTATTTTGTTATATCAAATTTATCATCTAAAGCTATATCGTTTTCTTAATGTAATCTTTATTTTCTTCATATTCGTTAAAAATGAAACAATTTGTATTTTCACTGTTCTAGATGGATTAACTATAATCAGTCAAAATAAAAAGTACTGAATAAGTTCTGTCGGTGTCTAATGAAAGTCGATAATTTCTGACAATATCAACAAAAACACATGGGCATTTCATTTTCTAGAATATACAGAGGATCACTGTACTTGACTCTTTACTGCTCCCATGTGGAAGCAGAGAAAAATGCGCTCAGATGGACAATTATGCTATTCCATTTTAAAGCAATGTATAGATATAAAGTATGTATAGTTTCGTGTCTTATCATTTCAAAGGAAAAATTAAATGTAGATAATTTATTTATGTTTTGCCTAGCTCTAAATTACCACGTAGAATGACTTGTAGCCTATTCAGCAAGGAATACCAGGGAGATACGAATAACTGAATACAATTTAATGACATTGAAAGGGTGTGGGAAGACACTTCCTGTAGTGAGGGGGTTAGGGTTAGGGTTATGTATGGTGAGAGGTTGACTGACAAATTTTACATAAATGTATGTAGAAGAAACTCCGTCCGTTAGTGTTTTCACTAACAACTGAATATCATGTAGTACTTGGTCCAATGAATCTCAACCGAATTAAAGATCTAAGTGGAATACATTACATTTAAAGGATGTCCTATACAAACTGATTTTTAATATCTATAATGCAGACATTCAAAGTAGTATCTATTTTCAAAGTTGGTCAGAAGACACTATTGATAAGATGTCTCAATAGAGGGACCATTCATATTAGGTTTTTAATATCGGAGTGTTAAACATGATTACATAAATGTCTAAAATATGAGTACTTTCATGATCATAGAAGGCAGCAAGAAACAACAGAGATTTTACAAAAGAAATCAATCCACTATTTATGTTTTATTGGATCTGTTTATTTTGACATTTTAAAATACATTGCTATCATCAGTAGTCTGTTCTGGTCCAGTCTGACATGAAAAATAACATGCATACATTCACTCATGGAACCATTTGAACTTAGGGTACCTACACATAGATATATCATACATTCATACATACACACAGGCCTACGACAGACAATATTCAATGTTAAAAAACAGGTAGGTGACATGAAAAATCATATCAATGGTATAAAGTTCATAACAGCTTTTAAAAAAACATCACATGGAAAGATACACAGCTAATTATTTAACATTTAGCCCAAACTAAGCCATAGTGTTAGAAAGTGCCCAAAGCCGTCGGTCCATGTTCACAGAACATCTCAAAGCGCAAACACTGACCCAGAAACAATGAGCCCGTCTTCTCAATAACTTGGCACTATGAATTTTTGTCTTGATAGTTTTCTTCACTAAGCACCTTCAGCTACTCTCTTTACAGCCAGCTAGCACAGTTCACATTATTGCCATTTTGCCTTGAAACCAATAGGAAACACTAGCAGCATCTAACAAGCTAGCTTTATGCTACTATTACTCGCTGGCTGCAGCCAGGAATACTAACAGTATTTACAAGCGTTTTTCAGTTACTGAGGTGCACATGAATGATGAACGTGTTTCCCAGATTGTGATTAGTGTCTGTTTAGGGAAAATGATTGAAAATATCACGCCATCCATTTTTAGGGGAACTTCCATTGTCAGAGGTCAAAATGAGTTCTGATCAATATTTGCACTTTAACATATTTTGTAAACATGGACACTTTAAAAAAAAAAGAAAGAAAAAAAAAAAAAAAAAACACCGTACCTTCAGTGCCCTGGATACTAACTCAGTTGAGAATAGGGGTTTAGATATCTGAACACTGGATTTATTTGGCCTGACACTTCAATAGCAGCGTTTTAAGTTAAATTCTGACACACCGCTAGTGATGAAAAGACAAGCCCAACGCTCCTCTGAATTGAAAATGTTCATATTTTGTAATATTTGATCTTTCTGATGTGGACTTAATTTTATCTGACAAAAACAACATATGAGGTGGACATAACACTTGGAAGACAAGATAAATGAAGTGATCAATGTTGTGAGTTCACCTTCTCGTTTGCCTAAGTCTTTCATCAGGGACTGCGCAGTAACTTAAGCGTAAAATAGTGCAACAGAAATAAATACATACATACTGCAGATATAGGCACACAGATTCATACTTAAAAATTCAGCCTATTGCTTTCACCTGGTGTCACAGCTACCACATGTGGCCATTCTGTGGTGGACGATTTCTGTCACCAAACAAATTCAAATGCAACTGAGGAGACGCTTCACCGCAGCCGCTGTGCTGTCCTCCTTGTTGGCATTTGGTTGAATTCATTCGGGACATTAAAGTTACATATTGTACATCCTTACATATAGTGCAACACATACATACATACAACATACATTTACATAACAGAACTGCAAACACACATTTGCATCCTAGCCTGTCTGCACCCAACCAGTCATTAAATGGAAAAACGACATGGAAAGATTAAGTGCAACCAGAGAGAATCATTAAGACTTAACAACATCTCTGTAATGCTGTTACAATACAGACTAATGAACATTTGGCACTGGCTGTGTTATCGTCATGGACACCCCTGGAAACAACAGCCTGATTGGCTGGAAGTGACGGGGTCACAACCCACAACATTGGTTAGGAGTTACAAGAGAGAGTTTGGCTTTGTTTCACCCTGGCTAGCTTTGCTGCAGAACAAATAAAGTTAGGAAGCTAAAAGTGCAACACAAAGTGATTTTCATTCATGTCAGAATTATGAATTTCTTAGATAACACAATGGCAGTGGAAAACTTGAATAATAATAAAAGGGCCTCCACAATTATTTTACCTGAACTGTCATTTGGCTGGTTAATTTATGATGGCTACCACAGAACTGATGTTCTTGTGGTAGCTGGTATTGGTTTAGAGCAGGACTGAACACTCCTGTGGCAGTAATGCAAAACCTGGAACAGCGGTCGAAGCAGCCATCTTGGCTGTAACAAAACGATGATCATCTTACTCCAGGAAGCTTGCTTTCTATGAACTTGAGAGACCTACAGGCAGATTCATTGTGGCTTAGAGATGGAGTTGAGTTTTGGCACTAAAATGTGAGCGGAGTTGAAAGAATTAGGGCCTGTTCACACACTCTTCTCAGCTGCCACCGTATTTTTATATTACATATGGAATCATACAACAATCGGCCGTTAAACACCCAGAAAACAGTTTTTCTGGGGGGAAAAAAGAAAAAAGAAAGGGGTACCCCAAAGCATTTTTTTCAGTCTTTAGTTGAAACAAATTCAACTTTTCAGAAAAAACATCACAGCTGATTAATCATCACAAGAAGAAAAGGTTGCTACAGGGTACTCGTGGTTTCCCATAGCAACAACTGCAATCACGGAGGGGGGGGCAGGGACACTAAAGGGCTGGCTGTGTGTCGGCTGTTGGCTGCTCACTGACTCACTCTGGACAGTTTCATTTTCCAACTCTAGAACAAGAGCTAGGGCAAGCTGTCTCCTCCTAGCCATGGCTAAATGTAGCTAAAAAACAGCAAGCAAACCAGTGGGATCAGATAGAACTCTGTTGCTATGGTTACAATGTATCAACAAAGGCCTTTTTTTTGGCCCAAAAATGCACTCAGAACCTTTCTTTATTTCTTTCCCTCTTTCTCTTTCTTTCTTTCTTTCTCAAAAACAGATGGTGGCAGCATCAAAAGCAAAATAATTATGCTGTGTGTGAACACGCCCTTAGATCACAAAAGTGGTTACTGACTTACTGGGTATCAGTCTATTTACCAGCCGGTTATTACTGATTGTTTTGACAAAGTAGCTGACTGACCATGCCAACCACATAATCCACCCCACAACTACCAACCCTGAAGCCTATTCCACTGTCATTCTGTCATTTTTAATATCAATTTCTAATCTAGACTTCACATTGGGCTTTCAAAGACTTGTCTCAGGTGGTTCCACATAACAAGCTGATCTAAAAATATACTGTTTAATAAAAACTCTTCATAGAGCTGATTTGTATTTAGACGCAAACCGGGTGGAATGGAGTTACGTCCTCCAACGACAAAATCACACTCACTGCACTGAAACCTTCTCTAACGAAAACTAAGAGTAATATCCACTAACAGCACCACTAACTGCTGGTATGACTACACACATACACACACATTTATGCTACCGGCCAGAGCTATGCAGGATAGTTCTGTCACAGAGACGGCTTATCCGCGTATGATTTAGATGTGCATTAGCTTTCAATTTTTACTCACGCATTACAACCAATATAATGTATGCAAACTGTATTATTTCTCAGAAACAAATGTGCTTATTTACTTATTCTGTTGTTGTAATGTAAATATGTTTGAATGCTCACTATATTTCATTGTCTGAACTCAGTGATTAGTATGTCTCTGGTGTTTTGGTGCTGACAGAACTGATTGGACATAATGTCTCTGGTACATGCTACAGAGAAGGTCATCCTGTACAGAGCAACACAGTCTTTGGTCACGGGGACATTGTCAAGAAGTAACATGTTACTTTCAAGTACCACGGTCATAAAAGAAGCTAAACAAAGCTGCAAATGGCTAAGTGTGTGTGTGTGTGTGTGTGTGTGTGCATTTGTGTTACTTCTATAGATTTTTGTAACAGAGCTGATTGGGGCAGTTTGGGCTTTGGCTCCAAACCTGTTCTTATGTAGGTCCTATTTTGACTGTAATGCAGAATCCAGCAACAAAAATGTTATATGAATATTTTTTCATGTCTGCAGAGCCCTAAACATGTTTGTACGTTGGTGGCTGAATTATAAATATTCTCCTCTTTTTTCATGTACCGCAGCAAGTGGTGGACTGCTGCTGGTAAATGAATTCAGCAGAAACACTGATGTTTATATGTTCATGTGTGTGTGTGTCAGTGGAACTGTCCCATGGCTTCAGCAGCCTTCACTCTCACCACAGGATCTGGATCTTGCAGAAGCATCACTAGACCTGAGGACAGACACACACACACACATGCAGTCACAACTACTACACACTGTCAAAGTCTGATTTGTGATTTTCTGTGAAGGACTGTGCAGGAATCAGTCCTACCTTTAGTGACGGTGCCCATGTTGAGGTGAGAGAGAAGCTCCTCTGGAAGGTTCCCCAGCAGAAACCCTGATGAGACACACACACATTATGATCAAGCTGTATCTTAGGCACACATACTGTATCGTTTAAGATCATTTATCAAAGTGACATGAGATCAAATCTGAGTGTAAAACGATTGTCGGTTTCTGCATTTCTCAGTTTCATCTTGGGCGTACAGGTAAGATCAAACTCACGTCTGGTGGGAGAATGTGTAGATTTGGACACAAATTGATACATATGACACTAGGGTGTGTCATATGTAGATGTCATGTTAATAATCTAATCCACCTAAGGAGGGGAGTTGTGTTATGAAATGCATTGTTCTAGTTTTTCATTCTGCAATGTTCTGTACATGAAAACTACAAATGTCTTTTAACAGGGCCGCTTGCTTGTGATTAAAACTGTAACTGCCATTACTTAGATAAATAATGTAGAGTAATCATTAATTTGGATTATCAGCCTCAGTGCTTTTGTCAAAAATTCACTTTATGCATTCTCAAGTCAAACTGCTCACTGTTTTAAAGTTTTTCTGTCAGTCTATATCAGTGCATAAACTTCTCATAGCAGCAGCTTGATGGTCTCTAAATCAACATGAGACTGTTTTTGATCACACTGTGCTCCAAATTCAGATACTCAGAAATGCAAATCTCTACCAAATGATTGAATTGCTGTTACACCCAAAGACTTCATTCCAATTACTGAACTATTCAGTGAAACAGATTTCTTCACCCTGCCAACGTATCCTAAAGATTGCAAATCAAGTCTCTATACTGTTTATTGTAAAATGGTGGAATTTCCAAGACAGACTATGCAGGCATACATGATTAATTATACAACATGAAGTCTTTCATGGTATGACCTGATGTTGGAAATGTTCAAAAAGCAAAATCATATCATGTTATGCTTGGAAGCCATATGTGACCACTGAGGCTCTAACTCTGTCCCAGAAGAGTTAGTGCAGAGGGGTTCAGGATGTTTGAAGCTAAGTGATGTCATGTAGCAGTCATACCTATAAACATGGCAGCTCCTGCTCTGACCTCAGGCCAGTTGCTCTTGAAGAACTGGATGACTGAGATGTGGTAGAAGTTCAGCATGCCAGGAAAGTCCTGGATCTACAGTATGAAACATGTGAAAACAGTTTAACAACATTATCTAACCCCACCTGACTTCCCAAAGAACCTAATCCTGAATGATATTGAAGTGATATTTTCATTTCACAATTTCTTAGCAACTACCAGTTAAAAAAATAAATAAATAAATAAAAGAAATCGTAATCAATCGAGGTTTTCACTCTCTTCTATACAGGAAGGGTAAACAATTCCCCACATTCAGGGTCACACAAGTTTATGACTGTGTGTGTTTTTGTGTGTGTGTGTGTGTGTGTAAGTGTGTTGTGTGAGAGTGTCTCACCAGGTACTTGGTGAGATCATTGATGAACTCTCCGTAGTGCAAGCTCTTGTCTTCATGGAGGTGGTTCTGAAACATGGCTGTGATCTGGTCTGAACCCAACACAGGAGCACACACACGCATGGCATACTTGCACGCCTGGACACACACACACACACACATGCACAGACACAAACACACAAAGACACGATCTATATTAATATCACAGATTACAACCAGCTGCCCTGAGATTCATACACACAAAGAAAAAAAGGCTATGAAAACTTTGAGTGTGTGTGTGTTTATGTGTGTGTTCTGACCTTGACCACCTGTGGGTTGGGGTCCACCAGGTGTAAGAGCAGGCTGACCAGAACGTTGTGGATCTGGTCTTTAAACACTGGCTCTCCTGACCCAAACTTGGACAGATTGCCCAGCAGGAGGATGGACGCACAGCGGATCTCATCGTTATCCTGGAAGAGCAGCGAACACCAGAGGGTACCGTTACAGTGAGAATGTGTGTGCGTGTGTGTGTGTGTGTGTGTGTGTGTGTGTGTACATGTCTTTTTCACAAACAACAAGCCTTAATGAGCCTGACTGGCTTTTAATCAGCTACCATGCATGTTAGTATGCAGCTCACATGAGCTTACAAAACACTAAATACTGCATGTTGCTATGAATAAAAAGGAATATTTACGCTCTCCAAGAATGGTTTGATCTTCATGAAGATATAGACCACGAGTAAATGGACGTTCTTGTTGTCCAGGTAGAGGAGAACTTTAGACAGGCCTGACATGGCCTCAAGGGTTATCAGTTTACCT
>OMLF01019882.1:5496-23404 GCA_900302615.1 Holocentrus rufus
GTGTGTGTGTGTGTGTGCGTGTGCGTGTGTGCGTGTGTGTGTGTGTGTGTGGAAAAGAAAAATAGTAAAGAGAGAAACCCCCACTGAGCAGACCACGGTAGACCACACAGAGACCTTACTCACACTGTCAGTGCGGTCTGGATGAGAGCGCCGTGAGCGCCATAGATAGATAGATAGATCGATAGATAGATAGATTTACCAAAAAAAGAAGTATCAGAAGTATCTTGAAGATTCTCATCGTAATTTTCATCGTAATATCGGACTGTCACAATGTATTTATTTATTTCACCGTGTAGTCGTATTCTGGTTCATATAAACAAATAAAAGCATGTCAGTTTAATATAAGTGTGGCTGCTGTCTAGTCTATACTGTCCATAATTTTGGTTAAACGGCAGCTGTAAAGCTGTAATGACAAACAGACTGTTTGCAGTGTCTCACTGCTCAGTCTGTTTCAAAGCAGATGTGACTCATCTGGAATAACCGATACCACGGGGGTGGGAGGGTGGAGGGGCGGTGCTCAGCCGTATTCTGCATTGTTTCAGACAGGTTTTTAGAGAAAATAACTAGCCTGTGATTTCAGTCACACAATTTTTTTTTCATGAAAAATGCAGAGTTATATAAAAAAAAAAACTCGAGGGCGCATGTGCCACCTCAGTTTGAATGGGCACGACGCTTCTGTGTTTATATCCTTTTCTACAGTCTATAGCCTATTTGACTGA
Organism: Holocentrus rufus; assembly: GCA_900302615.1. Taxonomy (NCBI): domain Eukaryota; kingdom Metazoa; phylum Chordata; class Actinopteri; order Holocentriformes; family Holocentridae; genus Holocentrus; species Holocentrus rufus. Next base: position 6,216 of record OMLF01019882.1, read on the forward strand.
CTGAGGCAAGCACGGCGGCGGCTTCACAAAGCACCACCACAAGGCAATCCACAAGGTGTTGGTGACATCACATTTTAAGTCCACTAAAGTTAGCCCACTCACTATGGCATCATCAGTGGGTAAGTACACTAGCTGGATCAAACAAATGTCTGCTCGAGTAATAACAATAAACGTTAAATAAGATTATGGCTTTTTATTGTGGGAAAGCAACTTATATTTTTACAAACAAGTTCATAAGGTCTTTAGTTTCTAGTGTGAACTGGTGTAATAATCTAATAATTAGCAAACGTCAGATGCCCATGAACCCTAGATTGCCCCAAAATTCCAAATAACAGTTAATATCCCAAGCAGCACGCACTAACACTAAAAAACTAAAAAAAACATCGTCTTTCTTCTTTTTGGCGAATTCGTGAAGAAAGTTACAGCAACATGGATAGCAGCAGGATTCTTCACTGTGGATCAGATTCCACTCTATGAAAGAAAGGAAAATAAAAGTCAACATACTGTCGGTGTCCTATTAAGCTATAAACATCTCTCTCTCTCTTTTTTTTTTTTTTTTTTTTTTTTGCATGCCATATTTGTGCCATTTACAGTGGAACACTTTTGATATAATGGCAAAATCAAGCTAGAGTGACATTTAGGTAAATCCTGTTTAAGCAGGCTATGTGTTGATTCGAATCATTTTCGTACAGCAAAAATTAAAATGAATGACAGAGACCTGTGAGCAGGAGAAGTAAATCCAGACTGAACCTACCTGCATGTGCTGGTTGTTCTGGCACTAAAAGGAAAGAAGGAAAACTAACATTAAACTAAAATCTGACTAATGTAGGCGAGTCAAAGCATCCAGTATATCTTTCTGTTTTGTTTACAGACAATTTAAAGAACATTAAAATACTTCTAAAAATTTGATAGTGATATATAATCACAGCCTACTCTTACCTTGTACAATAGCACTGCCCCCAGGATCAAAACGAGAACTGCAAAATGAAAAGACAGTCATACACGTGACACACAATATATCACCATTTTCACTCCCTACATGTTTTTATGTCATTCATCAACATGGGTGTTAAAATGGTCTTCATTATATGTGTTAAATACATACCAACGCCTCCAATCAAACCAAATCGAATACGACTCTCGGGCTCAACATCTGGATCTGTGAGTTATGTTTGAAACTGTTGGTTAGGCTATTAATGGAAACAGACATGCTTGTCTATATGCAGCAATAATGACATTTAACTCATTTATTAACTTTGATTATATTTATATACATTAAGTCATCATTTTTACGTGAACATAATGGACTATATTTTAAGATATTGTGCTTCAAATACAATACTTACCACTCTTATCATGGAGGGTTTTCATGGTGGGGCAGTCTTTTGAGGATAAAAAAAAGGGGGGTTACATATATAGGCTATTTCATGGTAAAACTAGGCATATATAATAAATCAGTTATGTTTGAAATATGCACCAATAAGTTAGAAACTTCAGCCCTGCAAGTGATGTTTAAAATATGTTTGTGTAACTTAGATTTAAGGGAAGTTCTGTTCCACAGAACAATTAAGTTTGCACACCTGACAGGCAATAATACTTTCATACAGCTCTATGAAGTTTGTGACAATATCCACATGTAACTCACCCGTTGGAGAGACGATGTAGCTGTTCCCAGCAGCATCTTCCACGTCGAGGCCGTCGTCAGCCCCGGAGCAGACGAGGGTGGTGTTTCCTTGGACAAGGCACACAGAGCAGTTCGTAGGAGGAGGTGGCAGGAGGTCAGAGCACCCGGGAAAAACGTCGTTGTTGCTTCTGTTATACCAAACAGCGTCGTGTCGTCCATATATTAAGTTCAAGTTTAGACATCCGGCGTCCGTGCAGGCAAAACAGCTAACTGGCATTAAAACAAAAATTAAATTTTGATCAGTAAGGGCAACAAAAGATAGAAGGTGCTTCACTTTCTAAATCAGAGATGTCACACAGTTTGTTTTTATGATCAGAGACAAAATTATTCATATTACTGTTTTGGTCCACTGCATCTTGAGCACCTCCGGAAGATACTAAAATATAGGGAAAATATCAAATATGGTTTAAAGTACTTTTAACAAATTATCTATCTATCTATTTATTTATTTATTTATTTATTTATTTATTTATTTATTGGTACAAACATCACATTACCAAAATGTTATATTTACATGAAATACAGATTATACTATAATGTAAGTTATATGTATCAAACCTAAGCAAAACTAATGTACAATTTTCTATAAATATTATATAAATCATGCAAGGCATTCAATACAATCATGATTACACCACTAAAGTAAAGTATCTAAAAAATTCAGCTAATTAAACTATACAAAGACTCTTTGTTTTTATCATCTTAGTCATAAAATTATTCAGCTTACTGTTTTGGTCCATTGCATCTTTAGCACCTCTGGGAGATACTAAAATATAGGGAAAATATCAAATATGGTTTAGAAGTACTTTTAACAAATTATCTATTTTTTTGTACAAACATCACATTACCAAAATGTTACATACAAAATGTATTTTACATGAAATACAAACTATCCTATGATTCAAACCTAGGCAAAACTAATGTACAATTGTCTATAAATATTATATAAATCATGCAATGCATTCAATAAAATCATGATTACACCACTACAGGCAAAGTATCTAAAAAAAAACAGCTAATTAAACTATACAAAGACAGGACCACATGTTTATCTACATACCAGGAAGCCCCTGAGTCACAGAGACACACAGTATACCAACTGCCATACAAAACGGAATGTGGGCTAGAAATGAGGAAAACAGACAAAATTACGAATCAAACTGGAATTCCCTTTCCCTTGCAAATCCATGGGAAAAAAAAAAACAACTAATAAGACTCCAAGAGGGTACTAATGTCAGATATGTGGATTAGATCATAAACATTAATGAAAACAATACAACACTCAATATTACTCACTCCCTTGGTAATTTCTGTGGCAGCGGGTTCTCCTTCTCCTTTTACCGGGATGTGGTTGTGGGTCCTTGGCTTTCTCCCGATTGGGAGCATCCATCACGATGTTGGAATAGTTCCTCTTGTTTCCCTTTCTTCTTCGGGCAAAACCCCCACTAAAGCTTCTCCCTTGCTCTACATAAGTTGGCTGCTCTGTGGAAGAGTAGCTCTCACTTGGTGGTGCTCTGATAAGTGCATCCGTACCAGAGAGAGTTTTTGAAACTCTCTCTGACTCAGGTGAAAGAAGATGGGAGTGGTTTTCAGTGGCAGATTCCTCCACTGATGTGAACTTCACCCCCGCCATCGTGGGAGACTTTAACATATCAAGCTCCTCCCTAGGAATGGGCTTGACGAAGTTGCCACTATCCTCTACTGGCATGTGACTGTCATATCTGAAGTAAATGTCACTCCATTTGTGTACCATGTTGGAGGAGAAGCCAGCATCACTGTAAGATGGAAAAAAGAAGTCGGTTTCTTGCTCACAAATGAAATCACAACTCTTTAAGACAATATTTTCCTCATTCATTGGAAAGTTAAGAGCCACTATGGCAACAAAAAGTGCCACCAGCTTAAGAAGTAATAGTGAAATATTTTTTTTTTAAATCATCATAATTAAACAAACCAGGGAAGCACTGCATTAATATACAATATTCAGTTTAGTTCACAGTTAGCCCACGTGTTTTGAAAGAGTAAAGTCTGTGGTTATCAGAACACATACCCACTCTCCTGCATGTGTAGGGACTGGCCACCTGCAATGTTAATATAATAAAATCAGTGTTGGTATTCAAAAAATACAGGTAAAAACAAAATATTTTATAAATTTCATACTGTTACAGACATATTAGTCTGTTGTGTCATACTAGAGATAAAAACCAAAAATTGCCCCTCTACAATCTACAAAAATAGTGAGTTTGTTTTTCTTCAACTAGTAAAAAAAAACAAAACAAAAAAAAAACAAAGAATTTTTAGGTAGTACCACAAAGTAGCAGCCTAAATTCCGATTCTGATTTTGCATATTACCACAGCAAAATGAAGTATTTTAATCCTATGGAAGGATAATTGTGTAATATGGCAGCACTGGAATTTCCCCTACAGGAGACCCACTGTATAATGGCACAAGCAACCTTTTCCATTAGCTCATTAGCCTGCTTTGTGGCCACAAAGAAAAATGCAAGACAATCTGTTTTGTTACTAAAAATAATAAAGCCTGCATTTGTTTGTATTTAAATCAAAGGAAATTCTCTTTATCCTTCAGGAAACATGGGCCGTTAACTTCTGTTAGACAGTTTGAAGAGACCAAAGACAAAATGAATGAGCTGCAGCTCCACTTAGCCCCTTGGCCACATGATTTGACCACAAAAAACATTCATACTCTGAACTTCAAACAATCCAATTATATGAAAGTATTTACCAAACTTACTTTTAGTCCGAAGGTGAACAAAAGGATCCATGCAATGTGACATTATTGGAAATGTAGATAACAAATCGACAGTGAAGTTATTTAGCCGTGCACGAGCCGTGTGAGTTTTTTTTTCTTTCAGGAAATGAAATCAGACATGGCGGGTCTGCGGGCTTCTGTGTCTGTATGACAATATGCATGACGCTGTCACCATCTAGTGGTAGATAGACTAAGAGCAGTAGTATGTTTTGCATAAGCATCATGAATCTCATGAATTTATTGATTTTAATTTAACCTTTATTTAGCTGTGTTAATCTCATGAGCTCCAAAGAGGATCTGGCCAACAGTCAGTGCACGGAGAAAAAAAGGAAACTGAAACTGGAATCTGACTCATCGCTTCTGAATTGAAAAGCTACAAATTGTTACAAACCGAGACCGTTGTTGTTTTGCACTCATCAGAGTGACTTTTTGTTCAGCCGAGTAGTTCCAGTTTCACAGAGGTGAACAACCTCACATAATATAGAGCCGGTTATTTTACTGAGATCTGAGTGACAGTTGACTTCATGATGAGTAACAGGAAGAAACAAACAGATAAAGACGGCGTCAACAACGGCATCAGAAGAACTTCTTGATTCATCTCCACTCACAGCTGCTTCGGACAGCTCACTGAACAAACCTGTTTTTCCCTCTCTTCTGTCCTTGCCCCACCACATATGTAAGCATTTTGTCTCTGCATGCATGTGTCAATCGCGAGATATGGTGAATCTAGGACTTCCTGTTTTGATATTATTTCCTTAAAGCACCATTTTGAGTTGCAGCTCTTAAGGCCATGGTGCACGAATTAGACAAATCCCAACAAACACAAATGTTTGTTTGTTTGTGTCATGGCTGTCTGTCCTTATTTGGAGGTGTTTGATCAGGTTCAACCCTTTTTTGTCCTTGTTTGATGAAGTTTGAGTAGTTTGTGTTTGGTTGGTGTGCGATGGATGTGGCATCTCTCCCTCTACTCACTGAGTTTCATTTGCTTGGTTTTGTCGTCAGATCGGGAAAACTACCTCCTGACGAGGCAGTCAATCAGAGCAGAACTTTTTTCAACAACAAAGAAACCGAGAAGTTAGAACACAAGTAGATTTAGGTGCTTTCCTTTTGCCATATTCTTCATAAACATGTTTTGAAGACCACTAAAACATATGCTAAACTGCTGGGAAAAAAGACACTATACTCTTACTCACAGTAGAAAAATAGAGGCATTTTATTTTATTACATTTTAAGATGCTACATTTTAAAAACACATGACATTTCAGCCCATCTCTTCAACAGGGCCTCCATCAGATCAACACACAAACAGAAAAAGACAGACTATATTTCCTCTGACAGTGAGAGACAGTTGGCCCGTCAAGCCCAGGTCCGCTCCCTGGTTTTCAGGAGACCTGGGAAATGCAGTACTGGGTCAACACCCCCTAGTTAGTACATAAATCTACAATAGCAGGTCCTACAAGAAAAAAGACCCTACCAACAATGACCAACCAGAGATTAGCCTTTATCAATGAAGGCCTGTTTGAAAAATTAAAAAAAAGGAAAAAAACATAAAATATGTGAACTTAAAGCATGTTTTTAGTATGTGTGATCGCAGTGGTAATGGACACCCGTGGTTCTGTCAGCGCCACGCTCCCTCCTTGAGCCATTTTTTTTTTAAGGTTTCTTATCCTGATGTGGTCTAGTTTATTTGGTCCTCTGTATTTTTATGTTGAGGCCTCCCCCTGCTCCTGAACTGGATTCCAATCACATGGCTGCAGCGTTGAGGCGTGCCTGTCCACCTCAGGGCCATGGAGCAGGTACAAGGAGGCGTGGAAAAGGTATAAAGAGAGCCAACTATGTATACTCATGTTCAGACCTGACACTGCAGCATTCCCTTCAACGATAAAAAGGTAGGTGCCTGTGAATATTTCTGTGTAACAACACCACAGGACATCACAGAATATCATCTGTTGGGATATATAATATATGTGTATGACAGTCATTTGTAGATTAAAGTCATCAATAGGCCTTTTACTGTCTTTCTCTGTCATGAAACAGTAAATCCAGTGGTTTGGCCCTGGTCCATCTATATGATGAGGAACTGTATTGTAATGTAGTGATAGAAAATGAATGAAAGGGAAATTTAATTCTGTTCTGTAAACATTTGAATGTACTCTTTAATCTGTACTCTTTAGCTGCAAGACCATCAGTGACTGTATGACTGTTCATTGCTGTAAGATGACTGTACTGCGTAAAAAGCATTTCTGTTACGCTATAATGCAGCTGGAACCGAGAACATGACTTTCTGTTTTTGTATGTGGTTACATTACAAGCCTGCTTTTAACGTCCTGCAGTAGCGAATGCAAAGTGAACTTTTTTTTTCCTGTTCCCTAGTTGACTTACCAGTTTGTCTGCTTTTTATCGCACCATTTTACAGCAGTCTCAGCTCAAAGGGCTGAGGCAGTGTGTGAGTTAGGCTGCAGAATGCTGACTTGAAGCCCCTTTTGGTCGAAAACCTAAAAACAGTAAACATGACTGTTTAGACTCGTGCACTGGAGCACATACAGCATTGTATTTACACAACAGGGTTAGTTATGGTTGGACTAGATAGTGGCAAGTGACCTATATTAATTATCCTCAGGTTGACGCGTGTCAGTTCCATGTAATTCCCAGAGATGAGTCATGCACTTGTCGTTCTACTCAGCTTGTTTCCTGAGATGATTACCACAAAATTCCCCCTTGCTCAACTAAGGTGGCACACCCTTCTTGCAAATAGCTGCCCACTATCATTTGAGCTCTATGAGTGTGGGAAAGATGCATTCATCCTGAACAAAAGGGACACTTATAGATATGTATTTATATTATTTGGCTGTAATCTTAACAAAAATACAACCCCCCACCCTCTAACCCACATACATTTTCCCAGATGGCGTATTCCACTGGCACTCTTGCGGCTGGTTGTTTTGGGAAAGTGTACAAAGAAAAATACAACGATACCTGGGCTGCGATAAAGAGGGTTCCCCAGCACCTCATCAGCAGGAAGGACCTGGAGAGAGAGTGTGATGTGTACAAGTAAGTGTGTTGAAAAAGGATAAATGAGGGAATCATTTGCAAAAACAGATCTATCCGTGTTTTCATTTTTATAAAACGCATTTTTCTCCAGATAATATCAATAAAAAAGCACACTATTAGGATAATGCATAGAGGCAATATTGTGACATTTTTTTAGATTCAGGCAGTTTGTTATGTGAAGTATTACATACAAGTCCTTTTTTGTCATTTATTTATATATATTGTTAGGGATGGCATTTATCTTCATAATGCCATTTATCATCACTGTTGGCTAAAACTCTTCAACCCTTCAAAGCTTTAACCCGTCAACAGCCTTGTTTCCATCTTGACCACCATCCATTTTAACATTATCCAGTCCGTTTTGAAATAGTTGCACATGAGTCCAGCAGCCCAGGAAATTTTCTCAGCCTGTAAAGGGTTTGTGTAAGCCTTCAACTGAAGTGAAAACATGAAAATCACCAACATTGGAGTTTTACAGGACAGCCGGTCAAGATTTTAAATTCTCCGGGTCTTTCTTCCAAGTATTATCATATTATTTTTTGATTTGCGCTATTAATCACTTTGTGGGAAAAGGTGTTAAGTTTTTCAAAGTTCAACTTCTTCTTTTCCCTTTGACCTCCTCTTACCTACAGTAAGGCAGAGCACCCCAACATAGTGAAGCTTCTGGGCAACATAACTCTCAAGGATGCAAAATGGGTGATTCCTCTGGAGTTTATCTTTGGCGAGGACTTAGAGACCACCATCTTCAAAGCAAGAAAATCTAAAATACAGGTACAGTTATCAATAAGGGGAATGCAAGAGAAAAGGGGGAATTCAGGATATTAGTCCAGAGAATACAGAACCACTTCCTATTTTTATGAAAGTGTAACCAGATGAATCTAGATGTGAGGTACAATATCTTTATCAAATTTGCCTGTAACAGTTTAATCACGTATGGCATGAGGGGGTGGAGACAGTTTGATTAAAGCTTGAGGCAAAAGGGTGTGCAGCTCAATATTTGGAAGGTGTATTTAGTTTTATGTACACGACCGCTTCATGCCATCGTGGCTGAACTTGATCTCCTTGTTTTGTTTCTGCAGCTGACTCCGTCTAACAAAGGCAAAATTATCATCGGCATGTGTGAGGGGCTGCTACACCTCCACATGAAAGATATCGTGCATCAAGACCTTAAGCCCGAGAACATCATGGTGAGTGTGAGGAGTTCATCTCCAAAGTGAAATACAAAGAGAAAAATATCCTTATCACGTGTAAAAGAACTGCTAAGCGAGTTATCGTTTTGCCAACCCAGATCTTACAATCATGCCTATCACCAGAAAGTAATGAATCCAAGGTGTTCTTCAAACAACTACCACTGCAGTTTTCCCATAAAGAGCACAAAACTTTTAATTGCTGGTTAGAGGCTGAAGAGCAATCTTGCAGGAAGTGTTTACAGTTCTGCTGCAGTTTAGCCAAGGATGCTAGCAACACATATTTTTATGGTTGTTAATCCTGCTGAACCGTTTTTGGTGGCAGCTTGTAAATCATGTCCTTGGTAAGTAGCCATGTAATACGCAGTACAATGTACTCACATTGCAAAAATTTCCATCTTAAGACATTCAGTCTCATATTCAGTGTTAAAATATAATTTTTCTTAAAACGAGTGAAGAAATTTCCTACTTGTTTCCAATGCTAGTCAACTTGTTTACACAATGAAGTGTCATTCTCTCGATGCTAGTGGACGGATCTGCCTTATTCTGCCTTGTTGCAGCATATCAATACTGAAATTCCTGAAGTGAAACTGAATTTTTCACTTGTACTAAATTCAGTACTGACTATAAGAGTAAATGACTTGTTAAGGGGATTTTTATTATTATTATTATTATTATTATTATTGCAAAACAAGCTCTGACAGACTGAATTAAGCCATAAAGCAGACTGACCACCTGAATGAACATTACCTTTTACTGAAAAAGCACCATACATTGTTCTAAGTTTTTGCAATCTTTAATTTTGTAATAAACTTCTCTGGAAGCTGTTCAACATGGAAAATAAACATTTCCTTTGCTGTCCACCAGGTTGAGCACAACACAAACAGAGCCGTAATCATCGACCTGGGATTGGCAAAGTTCTTCCGAAATGGTCTCAACTCTGCCATGGACATGGGCAACGAAGCCTACTCGGCCCCCGAGGTGCTGCAGAGGGGCAGCCAGCGTAGCCAGCGCTCAGACGTCTGGGCCATGGGCAAGATCATCGCCGAGCTCTGTGCCCGGATTAGGCTGCACACCCCCAGCGTTAATCCCACAAAGATCAAGGAGACTCTCCGGGATCAGCCATACTGCCAAGCGGTCTGTAGGATGGTGGAGAGCGACCCATCTCTGAGGGCCTCCATGGCTGGGGTCATGCTTGACATAAGAAGGGCTGGGGGTGGAGGAATCACCACTGGGCCTCCGCAAAGCAAGGGACACCTCCAACCACCCTTACCTCGCACAAACATCCGAGACCAGTCTCCTTCACGATTTAACAGGGATCCATCGCCAATGGAAAAGTCTCCATCACCATACAGAAGAGATCTATCACCAATGAACAGGGGTCAATCACCATTTAATAGGGATCCATCACCATTTAAAAGAGACTTGTCACCAATGAACAGGGGTCCATCACCATTGGACAGGTCTCCTTCGCCACTGAAGTGGGATCGTGCACCGTCTCCCAAACCGGACACCACAGCATTGCATCCTCACGCCGCAGCGCACCGCTCTCCTTCCCCGCACCTGACGGAGGGTAGGGGCAAGGACAAGAACCAGGCGGTGGTCCCAGCAGGCAAAGCAAACCTCAGCGACGACTTCATGAAGATGATGCTCTACAAAGAGGCTGCTAAGGATCTGCCCTGCGGCCTGCCGACAACAGGGATGGTGCGGGTGCGGCGCTACGAGGAGAAAAACGGGGAGGTCGAGACATGGGAGCAGAAGGAGGTGGTGACGCAAGGCGGGAAGATAGTCAAGTTTGACGATATAAGGTTTAACAGCAAATAGGAGATCCATTTGATCTGCCATGGGAGATAACGCCTTCTAAAGTGACTTGCAAAAGGGTAAGTGCTGTTGGTTGTATGATTAGGTCAAGGGCACTTTGAAATGTCACTCATGAAATTTTCTTGTACATTGAAGAGCATATAAGATACATTTTCATTAGGGGTGTAAGGATTTTGTTTCAAGACCAAAAAACGTGGGTTTGCAATTCTTGTTCACTGAGCTGTAAGGGATTTTTTTTTTACCACAATTCTTCCATATGAAGTTTTATTTTTTATTTATTTTTTTAGCCTCATAACAGCAAATGCACTCGTAATGTAGAACATGCAACACTGCATTTGATTAATAATAGCATCAGTCCTAATTACTGACTTTTCCATAAGCTGCATACGGAGGGTTTCTGATGCAATGTTGCACAACCTTTGCAGGGAGCGGTGAAAGCCCCCTTGAAATTTCTGTGATGAATTGGTGATACGTATTTAAAGAGAGAACTTAACCTTTGACTTAGTTAAAATTTACCAAGCCAAACCATGACACTGACACCAAACTGTGGCCTGGAAGACCATGTAAAAACTGAACTGAGAAACAGTGTTACGCCACACTAATTTCCACAGAGTTAGACGAGGAACTCACACAAGCTGTCCTTGTATAGTTACAGAGGAGTGGAAACATGCGCTGCAATGTTAGAAATAAGGCTATGAGAAAAATGGCAGAGGAGCACATTTTGAAATGACTTTGCAGTCTGGTCTTGCAGTAACATGTTACAATATTCAGCCTTAGGCACGAGGAACAACTAAGCTATCTGTGAATGTTTTCATTGTGCATATCTCTTTTAGTGTTACTTGTAGGTGTAAAACCATTGAATAGGACTGTGAACGTGGCACATGTATTTAAATGATGCATTATTTGTATGTTTCAAGTATACAGTATATACTGTAATATTTTTTTATGCTTTATTCCAGAGATATATTTCTTTTTGTTTGGTAGGTTTATGCTCAAATGTGTTAAATTTCAGTGATTGGATTGTCATTGATTTATCTACTTTAATAGCCACAAAGTCTGCAGCAGGTAATCAAGTGATACAAACAATCTTAGCTTGTGGTCATTTAAAATAAACAAATTAGCCAGTGGTTATTAGGTTTTATTTGTATGCATCACCACAGTGCTAAATGGAACAGACTGGCTCATTAGCAACAGACAGTAAGGCAGAAAAAGACCTTATTGTGCAACTGCAATGCTGGTTTTCCTGTTATTGTCAGTTAAAAACATTGCACATTGCATTTTCTATGGTTTGAGAAAGTTTTACGATCCTTGGACTGATGAAAACGTTGCTGTTTTGTAAAATCTGAAAAATGCATGATTGTCAAAAAAAAAGAACTCCTTTTCTTATTTTCTGAAAAGCAGACACTTTGCTGATACAAGGTTTAAATTAAACTCCTTTTGCCAACATGCACAAGTGCCGGTGTATAATGTGTAACGTACAAGTACCATTAAAGTTCAAGTTGAAGTTTCACTCATACTTTAGTTTCAATTTTGAATGCTGTTGCTCTTGAAACCAGGGAGTTCTCACTGTTGAATATATTTTTATTCAACGCTGATGTGCAATGACGTTTGCACACGACATTTGTGAGCACTGAGGGCAAGACCAACCACTTCCCAGTAATCCATGTGCTGATTAGACGAACAGCATGTATGTAGATCCTCTCACGAAAACAAGTCACTAGTCTTGAGTAACAAGATATTTTCCTAAAGCCTGACTAAACATGAGAATGACTTCTGCTTTGAAAGAAAAGCAAAATGCATTAGCAGTCAAGCAGTACTTCCACAGAAAAGATAGCTGAACCAGTAGAGTTACTTTTAAATACCATATATCACACAATCACATATATTTTTCGATCTATAAAATATAGGATTTATTTTCTCTTTATGTGACATTTATGTCAGCAAAAGTCACGTCCCATTACCTCTTTCTCCAAGCTATGAGTGTTTTTATTTCAAAGGAGAAGGCTGTGGAGTGTCAGGATTTGAAGCCTACAGTGTAAATGATAGTAATCTTATCTTATCTTATCAGATTAAGAGTGTTGAATGTGGCTTTCTGGAATTATATATGTGATTGTGTGATATATGGTATTTAAAAGTAAAGGTGTTTAAAGCTATGTGCAGTTACTTAGATTTAAGTCTTTGTAATTCTGTATAGTTGTTTACTGATTATGTCATTGTCTTGTCTCTTAACCAGAACTGCTCAATAGGTTTTTTTTGTTTTGTTTTGTTTTTGTTTTTTTTGTTAAAAATGTGCTAAAGAAGCACATTGGTCACCCCTAATACTGATGGTGAAATAATTTGACACAAGAATAGAATAACATGGACTTCCACGAAGTGACGGGGAGAGCAGACAAACATGTCATCATGGTTACAAATAAATGCCGCAGACTTCCTCATTAACATCATATCATCAACAGCTACGTGAATCATATTTGATATCGTAAGAATACTTGATAAGGAAGGATATTTATATTTATGTTGGCTTCAGTAGAGAGAGAAAAGATTTTCATGGCTTAAACCATGAGGAATTCCTCATGAGGTCTGTCATATAAAGAGTTTATGCCTTTCTGAACACCGCCATTAATATGATTTTGCTTTTGATACTTCACAGCAAATAGCCTAATATATCAGGGTTTACTTTTAAAAGGTGTATTTGTGTTTTTGGGTGTATTTTTTATTATTATTATTATTTGATAGAACCTGAGGCATCATCAGTATTTATTTATGGACACTCGCGGCCTGAGGTATGTGATGCAAACATATCATCTTTGTCTTTTGATGCAAAATAACATATAATCCCCTAACCTGAATTGTATACTCAAAAATACATTAGACGCTGGCTTATTTTAAAGACAGTGTCAGACAGGTTCATCATGCACCGAAATAACTTACAACTCCCGTAACATGGCAAAGCTCAGCAATATTTACGGCGCGCTTTGCTCTGTGGAGGATATCAGGAAATGATCACATGTACGCAACGCGCCACCAGATGGGAATTTCTCAGGTCTTCCTGGACCAGCTCGACATCATTCCTCTCCGCAGCTGAAACTGAGTGACAAATGACTCCCCAGGGTCAAATATCATGCTATTCTGAGTTTCCTTTGGTCTTAATCAGATTACGTTCACATTACTCGTGATATCTGATCGCCCTTTTTTAAGATGGTTAATGTTCTGGGAAAGTATCCAAAGAAATGTGCAAGGGACGGAGTGTGAAGTTTTAAGATGAGACAGATATTCAAACAGGAGCACAGATTAGGATGATTGCACAAGGGGAAATGATTGCAGGTCAGGCAAACATTTAATCTGTGAAATATTTATTTATTAATTATGTGAGTAAATTGAACACTAAATATAAACAGTTTTATTATCTTTCTCTCTATCATTTATAAAGTGCATGGGTCAGTCAGGTGTTAGGTGGCAGTCCAACAAACAGCAGTGACATTTTTATGCACTGCAGAGCATGATTTGCTTTAAGTTACAGGGATGACAGCGCAAAAATGATGCGGAAAGGTGGTGGTTTCCGGTTGCTATTTACATCTACTCCCCAACATCTGCACAGTGACAGGCGGTTACTCTCAGTCAAACAGGAAGGTCATCCGCGCAGGCTGAAGCACAGATCAGCGATGGGAGACGGATCGAAACTTTAGGTGGGTGACAGAAGAAGATGAGGATGAACCAGAGTGGAACTGAGGTCTGAGGATGAAGACTTTTAGTTTTACGGTCAAATCTTTTCTAATGCTATTTGGGGGCCATATACCCAAAAGGTCATTTTCTTTGCAAACTGATGTGGTGGCCATTTCTGATTGAATTTAAGGTGAAAATACATTCTAATTATTCCTAATCAGTTGAATCCCATTAAATCATAATCTTAAATCAGTCGCTTTTTTCTTCCAGTCAGTGCTTAATACAGCAGGGCAGGCTGTGTTTACATGCCTTGGACTGAAGTATATAAAAGTAACTATTAGATTTCATTTTTAATATATTAAAGTGTACCAATAATACAGAACTGTGCATATCTGTGAGGCTATTAATTTCATGTTTTGGAACCCATATGATGAACTACAACTTCTGGTTTTCTCAGTAAAACCGCACGTCGCTTTCACACATACACACACACACTCACACACACTCACTCATCCTCTCTCTCTCTCTAAACATCCCTTTTTTGCATTTCCCTTTCTTACTATCCAGTTTCCCTTCTCTTTAGGTATTTTGTCCATTCCCTCCTTCAGCTCAGTTGTTTTTGTCATCTTTATACTTTTTAATGGGTCCAATATATATTTTTTTAAAATTCAGACTCAATATTTTCATTTCTGTGAGTCCTTTTCAAATAAAAGTTTGAAGTTTATGATTCGCCATGTTTGTATAGCCACAGTTTGTTTAAAACACGTAATTCATAAAAACAACAATGCAACCATTTTTTTTCTTTTTTGAGTAATCAGTTTTATTAATGATCTTATAAGGCCACTCTGGACTGTGCAGAATTCATAGAGAGAGAAGAAATACATTTGAGAGTCACATTGCCCTTGGTTACTTCAATACTACCCTGTAATGAGCTTTTTCTACTGATGCTGACTCACTGCTTATCCACATCAGAATGGAGTCAAATCAAATCTAAAAACAACAGCAGAGCGAACACTACGCAGCCTATGGGAAAAAAAACAAAAAAACACCAGGTCACGTGTTAAACAGAAGAGAGATTTTGACTTTGGAAATATAAGTCTCCATCTTAATGCTTCACTCAGAAATAAATTCTTCCTAATACGCACAGCCTTTCATGTGTGGATGATGTTATTTTACTGGAAACTTATATTTCAAGTCACAATAAGACAAGATTCATACGAACATACACAGACACTTTAGCATGCTTCATCTCACCCAGATGAGAACTCAGGTGGATCATCTCTATATTGTGCTCTGTACATTCCAGTAACCTTACTACAAGGTTGTGTGCCATGCATATTTAGACTTGATACAGCGTGAAGATGCTATTGCATACAGAGTGACCGAGTTTTGAACTACAAGTCTTTAAGTGTGTTGCTAAGGCCATAGGAGATTAATATGAATTCACGTCAGAAAGACAATACACTCGTGCCCGGGTGAAACAAAATCACAGGCAGCCGCTGCCGGCTTTAGTCCAGTTCACCTCTTCTGCACTTGATCAGAATGATACCAAGAAAAAAAAAAAAATGACATGGAAATCAAAATTCACAAAATTCAGTTCCACCGTTTCTGACAAAAAGTATTTCTGCCAACATACGCCGTAAGATATCCTGATCTGTTTACATGATAAAAAATAAAAAAATAAATGAAACATATAATCATTTGTGTTTTTAGATATTGATCCATTTGATTTGAATAAAATGATTTTGGGGTTGGACACTGTTTGAATAGAAAACTGATGAAGAAGAAATAAATGTCAAATTCAACACCTGAAAGGAATAAATGATAGGCCGGTCGATGAAGATAGGGCAATAAAATGTTCAAGACATATCATTTACAATATATGGAGCATATACTGTATATATATATATTTGTATGCACATATACGTACACACCCTCATTTCTTACCTACACACTCTCATTTTCTATCTACGATCAGTCATCTTTGGTTTCAGTGTAGACACCTAGTGAAGTCACGGTCATGACGAAGTAAAAGGGGATTTTTTGTGTGTCTGTTTTCAGGTGTAAACAATCACTGTGGAGGAGGACCGCATGAGGTGGCAGACCGCAAATCTTGAGGGGCAAAGCATTAGCATTTTTGAAGTTGTGGGGAAAAACCATTACTGCTGAGGCAGAGATTACTGACCTGAAACCAACTGGCGTGTGTTTTGTGACTGCAACGGAAAATAACTATAATAAATAGTGTTAAATGTCTCCAGCTGCGATGCATCTACCTACATTGTGGCTGTGGGATGAAAACCTTGTATCTCCAAAGTGACTTTCTGATCCTAATAAAAGCCTGATAACAATAAATTTTCAACATTATTCAATTGGTTTTGATTTTTTTTGTTAAGTGCAAGCAGGTGGTAAATTTTCTCAAACATGTAATCATTTGGGCAAAATTAGAGTTATAAGATTTTCCCACAATATCACCAATATGCACTGTAGTTGTACATGAAAAAAAACAACATGCTGTGCTACATGTTGTGCTTTGGGCTCAATCAAGTGTGGCACTTCTCAATCCCTAAAAGCAACTGAATCAACTTGCGGATCGTGACGGATAAAGCGGCTCGTTTATCACTTCCGCCTCCACTCATCTCCTCCGCTGGACCTGCACTGACACGTGCGATGTTGCACAAGTGACATTTTATTTTAAGATTGCGGGGGAAATTGCTCAGCTCTTGCAGATTCGTGTAGCCCAAGGGCAGGAGAAAGGTGAAAGATAGGCTTGTAAAAAATTTCAGCGGATTATAAAGTTCCATTGCTTATACAAAATCGCAGCAGCAAGCCCGCGCCCTCGAATGACACATGTACATCAGCAGCTATTGTAAATAGATAAAAAAAAACAAACAACCAAAACAAAACAACAAAGTGGTAGAAAATGGCAAGTGACAAAGACTCCATTTTGACGCTAACGGCTAGCTCATCTGAAGGCAGTGGACTGATCATTGTCACCAGGACCTGCACTGTTCCATAA
>OMLF01019883.1:0-10491 GCA_900302615.1 Holocentrus rufus
TGATGCTGGTCTCAAGGCAGTGGCTCGATAAAGGATAAATGACAAAACAAGCCATGCAGAGGAAGACGTAGCCTTGGCATTGGAAACACCTTGAACACGTTCTCCACCAGCTGCACAGAGGACTATTATTTAAAAAAAAATAATAACTCTGCAAATGCAATGTTTGGTGAAGGTCCAGAGTCACTCTTGATACTGTATGCTGTCAGTGAGGCATAATGATTCAGTACTTTCATGGCATTATCAGGAAAAAAGAATGAAAAAGAAACTGTAATTGGATTCTGTTAGGTTACCTGAGGATGAATGAATGAATGAATGAATGAATGAAACCAAAAAGCGTGTATTCTGATTACAGACACTGAAAAAAAGTGAAAACAAGAAAATCAGAGGGCCATTTAAATACCTGCAGGAGTTCTACTTCTTTTGTGTCTGTATACAAACTTAAATGTATTTTTTTGCCTTTTAATCTGTATTTTTACCTCACATATGGCAAATTCATCTGAAAGTAACTGAAAGTACTCAGACTACATTACAGAATTTGGGAAAGTAGCGTTCCCAGGCCTCAAGGCGCTGCTGTGGCGAAGCAACTGACATTGTACTGATAGCAGGGGGATAAAAGAGGGAGAAAATGAAGAGCGAGCTGGTAGACCCTGACACACACACACACACACACACCCACACACAGGCTGCAGGCTGCAAAAAGCACTTCAGTCTCAAGGCATTCAATTTCCCATTTAGACAAAGTCACAATCAGCAAAAAGTGTCTTGGCTTCCAGTCAATGCAGAGAGGGACTGATGCATTTAATATATGAAGAAACATTCATTTAAACACAAGGCCATAAATCATTACCTTAAGCCCTTTCAGTGCACGGTTTTCTTCTTTAATTTGCGCTCCCCCCGCCTCGTGGCCCAGATCACTGAGGAACTCACTAAGAGCATTGTTTCTCTTGCCAGCTCACTTGGCATATCTAGTTTTATTTAGAGCCCACGGGCCATTTGGCAGGAGGAGGGAATAAGCGGTGTTAAAGGCATTTATGAGGTTGTCCTCAAGAAACCTTTCTTTTATATCTCTGGTTTGACTGATGAATGTGACAGTGGGCTTAATGCTGGAAACGGCTATGAAGAAGTTGTCTGTGTGAGTGATGTCGGCCCCGATAGCTGCCAGAAGACCACATATTAATTATTATAGTTTTTAAACACAAATCAGCCCATGTGCACGGGAGACACAATGTTTGGTTGCTACCTACATGGCAACAATGTTAAATATTACGATTTCCAGCAAGTTTTCAAGTCAAATATAGTCCAAGATGCCATATGGATCACAAGAAAGTAGTGAGATGAACGGATACAACAATTTTCATATGCAAAGGTGCATTTACTTACTTAAGTATTGTACAGTTTAGAGGTACTGACACTTTTTGTTTCTGTTTTGTTTAATATTTTTACTGCACTACATTTCAAAGGGAAGTACTGTTTTTCTTGGCTGTAGTTGCCTGTTACTCATAAGAATGATATTTCACATGCAAAATATATGATAAGTTCATAAATGCATTGTCATAGTTAGAGTGCAAACCAGCCAACAGTACATGGAGCAGCTACAGCTACAACATTGAAATTCTCCTCAGAGGTTAATGCATCAATAATTGAACACTCAGAAAGGAGACGTTCTTAGCAAAGACTACTTTTACTTTTGATTTTCACCGTTCATACATCTATGCAGTTGCTTGAGTAAAGTTTCTCATGCAGGACTTTTTCTTTTCATGGAGTATTTTTACAGTATTGCCACTTTGCCTTAAAGATTTGAGAACTTTTTCCACCACTGCTGAAAAATGTGAGCAGGAATGACAAACTGTATTGTGGTTGAACTGATGCATTATGGTGAAACTTAAATGTGTTTTTGAGGGAAGCACAGGAAAGAAATGCCTCATCATGATTACATGATAATTACATTACAATAGGGCTCCCTGCCTTTGCATGAAGTGAGCTTCCTTAGTGATGAACATTTGGTTTATGAAAATAGATTATTTGAATGAATGATAGATCACAAGCAGCAATTACAGAATTCAATCCGATGTGGATTTATATATATTTTACATAATTTCCAGTCGTTACAACCAGCAGTTCAGCCAGTTTCTGCACTCTGCCAACTGTATGTGCAAAGCCATTTTCAAAATGACCCAGCAACACAGATTCTAATATCTCATATTTTTGAACACACCATAAAACTTGGTGCTATTGGGGCTACAGAATACGTAAAGTTCAGCTATGATTGCTGAGGGCTGCCATGCTATGCTGTTTGACATCCATAATGACAAAATATGTCAGGAGCTCTATTTGAAGCATGCATACCAAATTTCACACAAATCCATCAAAGGCAGAGGGCACGCCACTGTAATGCCCACTGTAGGTCAAACCTGTCTGGGTGGATGTCTGCATCACTATGAAAATTGCTGTGACTGTCAAAACCTAATCCTACACATTCCCCTATCGACGTCTGTCCACCAAGATATCGCCACATTTGCAACCGTCAAGACAGAAGCATGGAGGGAAAAAATAAATATATGAAAAATCAGAACGAAGAAAAATGACAAGATGCGCAGTATGGCTTTCGCTTGGAAACCAATCCATGACCTCAACCTAGAAAAATATAGGTCGATACATTGGTGTTTCAAATCATGACATCAGAAGGATAGCTAAATTAAATTTCACTTTCAAAAGCAAGGTGGCATTTAATGAGCCCTAAATGAAATAATTTTCCATTGCCTTGCAATTGTGAGACAGGAGCAGTGACAAAAAGTAGCAATAACAACCTCACTGCTGTGGTTATGTAGACAATAAAGCACATATAGCTGAGATAAGTGGTGAGATGAGGTTACTTTGGCTCCAGCCCCTGAATTGCTCATAATCATCTGAGCACTATTATTATTTTTTATTTATTTATTTATTTAGATTTAGGATTCAGGCAAGGCTAACCTCTCCTTACTGGATTATGGGTGTGTTATCTGCACCACTAACTGTGAATTCACTTAAATGTTGGGGAAAAACCAGTAATGCCCAAACTTGTCTCAACTAAAATAAAAATGATTAATAATTATAGTTCTGATTTTATGTTCAATATTTATATAGCAATCAGGAGCCCAATTGGAAGCAATTCTATTTGCTGAGCCATAGCCAAGTTCCCCACCACTCCCATGGTTCATTGCGCGAGTCAATGCTAAACTCATGCTACCTGCGGTGATTGTCCCAACAGCTACCAGCTCAAGGGCTCTCTGCACATGACCTCGGAGTCTGAGGTCACGAGGTCAGTCTGAGGCTGATGCTGCGTGTTGTAACATGACACAAAGTTTACAGATTTTTTTCCTGTAATTTGCTGCCTCATTTTTTCTCACACCTCGGTGACAGGGCTGTTTTGTGTAGCTCATTTGCCTGTTGCTTTTTGCCGCGCTACAGTGAAATTAACCACCGTCCTGTCATTTTTGTTGTTTGTTTACACGTAAAGTACATTAAAGTTCCTCGTCAAGTCAGTCACTGTAAGTTTCAGGAAATTTTTGCATCATTTGACTCTATTTTTAGTCGTTTATCCAGCGGAGGAACATGATTTTCTCATAATGTCACATTAGTTAATCACAATATCACTGCGCATTAGGTGTAATGCGCAGTTAAACCTTGTTACAGTATCGCCACAGGCAGTTGGACACAATGTAGTGATGAACAACAGACGCTTCGCACAAAATACGCAAACTAGCAGGAAACTTGGCGTCTCGGGCAACCAAGAAACAAAGTTTTGGATCATTCCTCTCCCACATTCGGAGCTGACATCTCACCAAAGCAGCAGTGGAGAAAATATTGGGTGAGTCCAGTAAAGCAGCGGTTAGTATTGCATCTCATTTTCATCAGTGGCTCTCGATTCCGCCTCACTTCCTCAATTTCTGTCATTCCCTGTGCTTTAAACTCTGTCAGCCACAGATTTCCACATAGCTGGGAGGGAATGTGTAGTTGTAGCTTGATAAATCAAATTGACGAAAGGCAGGAGCTGATCAAATTTGTCATATAAATGCCCTGCAAACTCTGGAGTCTGGAATATTGGCTTTAATGATGCACCAAATGGAGAAATTGATTTTCCAAATATTTTGACAATGATAGGCTACAACTTAAAACCACCAAAAGTAATCTTCATCCAGATGTCAGAAGCCTAGGATAGCCTTCTGCAGACCTTACTCAAACTCTGTGGTTGTAGTATGAGGTCTGTGTTTGTCCATAACAAAGTGCAAAAATTAGTCCCCATGTGTCTAATTATTTTGGCCAGAGCATTAGCACATAAAAGAGTCTCCCAAACTGTGTGTGTGTGTGTGTGTGTGTGTGTATATTACTTATGGGGTTTCATTATTTTTCAGGCCACTGACCATCAAATATAGTCCCATTAGGCCAGTGACCACCATTTGATGAAATTTTATCCCATTTTAGATTTCCTTTTTTCCCCTTGGTTTTAAATTGTATAGTCTGTCTCTAAACTGTATGTAGTGGTGGGAGAGGGATTAATTGGTGTGGCCTCTGGTGAATTTTAGTGAAATTAAACTATCCTTCATTTTGTTGGTAACTCCCTAGAAACCCCTCAAGGACCCCTTGCGCCCCAGATCCCACTTTGAAAACCACTACATTGTCTTTCCCCACATTGTGCTCGCAATACTTCACTTAGGAAGTTTAGCAGTCCCATTTTAAAAAACATTGTATCTATAAAGTGTGGATAATAAATTGTGGATAATAAAAAATGATTATGACTAATTTGGTCAGAAGATAACAGTTGATCTAAAGGAGTTAAGCTTAACTGCCTGGCTAGCACTCAAGCTAGATGTGTGTCCTATTTTTTTTTTTTTTTTTTGGCATCAATTGCATATGACAGAGTGTGGTACTTGCCAAACATTAGTGAATCTATATTATCTTATTTGTAGTTTAGTCATTGTAATGTGATGTGGAGCAACAAACAACCAAAACACCTGTAAATTTATTTGGGAAATATCTAAAAAAAAATCACTTAAGGTACCAGGGATCATTCAAAAGTAAGCTGCATTAATTTGGTGACATAAGTCAAATAATGTATTTCATTGACCACATAATATCAGTAACAGTATCTTGTCAATCATCAGTCCGTGGTCCACTTGTCAGTGTGATACAAGAGTCCCTGCATCTGATATCATATGCCATCAAAACTTTTAAAACTTGCTGATATTGATATACACTTAGAATCTGTGTGACTGGGAGAGAAGGAGAGAGAGGGAGAGAGAAACAAGACTCCCTAGACTCCCTAACTACTCAGCATCTCCATCAGTGTCTATACACCGCTCTATTTATGAGCCTTGCATGTAATATCCAAAAAGTGTCATATTTCCCATATTGAGGAGAAAGGCTATCATAGGTTCACAGATCTGTAGCCTGCTATGAAATTTAACCTGGAAACTGGAGCTGTCACACATTAAGAGTCAGAGAAACAAATACTGAGAGATACAAGGTTATATGTATTCTTGTGTCTTGCTGAGTGTGGCATAGTTACAGTGTCTCCATTTTCACACAAGAAGTATTGTATGCTCCACCTTAAAACAGTATTGTTCCATCATCTGAGCAACAGTTTTGATCATAATAAGATGAGACAGAGTGAGTTGTCACACAAAGCAATAATGCACTCTCAGAGCATGTTTTATATTTCTTATACAAGCATAGCTTGCTAGTATAAGATTTCATGTTAAAATTAGTCATTATTTTCAGCACACATTAAAAAGCATAAAAAGAGGAGTGAAGCTATGTTTTGCTGCTTTTCAGTTTAATGTTGAAAAGAAAAGATAATGGGAATATACACACTGCTTCTCAATCACTTAGTTTTCATAACCTGTCACAAACTGAAAAGGTTTGTCTGTTCATTACCTGTGGAGGGCAGCAGCAGGCTTGAGATGCATCTAAGCTGCCTGAAATCTTTCAACAAGAATAAGAGTGAGGAGAAGACCAACACACCACCCCTTTTGTGCAAATCAGCTTTAAGGGCCTGAATTTTCAATATTGTCCATAGCTAGGCTGAAAACCTCAGTGCACGTCTTCCTCAGGCGCAGCCTCTACTGACGTTACAGGCTCAGACTCAGCCCTTTTAAAGCCATAGCCACCAATTTTCCAGTTTCTGAGTTGAAACTGCTGAGCTGATCCAACAGAGCAGGCTGATACGATAAGGACCTGAGACGAAAGAAAAGTGACAGTGAATCCATATCACATTGCAATGCATGCATTTTACACAATCTTTTGTGAAGGAAAAGCTACTTCAAGAGATGTTGTAAATTGTTGGTCAGTTTTGCAGTTTTGATTAAATTTAATTGATGTATCAAAAATCACCATAATTCAGTTATTCAGCTAATCATTTCCCAAACCTTTAGCAGTTTTGTGTCTGGTCACATGTTCCAGTGTTTTTTCTTTGTCATTAGTTAATAACTTAGTAATGCAGGTGTTGCTAATACCTTGATTACTCAGTTAAATCGTTTGTGTCAAATTAAGGGCTGATCCCTTTATGCATAACAAGGAACCTGTTACCTTTACATCGCCAATAATAAAGAGGTATTCTTTTACACAATATAATATATTTATGCAGAATTTATTTATTTATTTACTTGCTTGCTTACTTTTTTTTTTTTTTTTTTCTACTGAAAGTGTGTTGTGTTTCAGCACACACTGATGGGCAGGCAGCTTTGTCCTTGTAGGTGTGACAGTATGACCATTCATTCAGTGTACTCAGTCCATGGCTGTCATTTTATTTCATTCCATTATACTTACTGTCTGTCATCAGAATATAAATGAAAATTCACCTGTTTGTGCCAGTGAATATAAGAGTTAGCATTTAAAGTCAGAACAAAATGGGACCTGAGATGGAACCTTGAGGTATTCCATGCTTCACTGGTGAAAGATATAGCTAAACTACAATAAATGAATTAATGAATAAATAGTTTTTTTTTCTTTCCTTTTTTAGTTTGTTAGAAAGATACAGTCTAAATCAATTTAAGTCTAAGTGCCTATGGGCAAAGTAGTTTCTGCTATTAAACAAATTCAAAGTGTGATTAGAAATATTCAAATAAACCTTTATTGGTCAAGAATACATCAGCTACTCATAAACAAAAAAGCTACCTCTCATCTCTCTCTTAATAAGCATTGAAGTTTGGAAATAGGTCAGTAATTAGCAAATGTGGAGAGGTCTATGCCTGACTTTTAAAACAAGGTTGGACAAGTGCTTAGGCTATTTAAATGAAGAGGAATAGACCTTTTTCACATCAGCCGTTTTTGACAAGAAATAGCATGTAATTAATGACATTAATGAAGGTTTCATTCCATTTAAATGTAGCAGAGTCTTTCCAGTGAGCCAGAATGAACAATAGCAGGACCCTGGCTCTGTTAGACCTAAATGGAACAGAACCTTCATTAATGTCATTAGTAACACCTGTGTTTACCTTCTATTTCAGGTCAAAATTGCTGCTGTGAAAAAGGTCTATTATGGCTGTAGTCAAATGATTCAGGTTCATTAAGATAGTCATTTGTCTTTGTTGATCATAAAAAGTATTTGCAAATATTTCAGTCAAGTTTTGAAGAGAGATGAATTGGTCTCATTAAAATAGATGAAATTAGAGATGCTTTTCACTCTTACTTCTTTCTTATTGTAATCTATATTTCCTTCATTTGAAAATGCAGTTTTGAATCTCTGCTGTTTTCTGTTTTCCCCATATTTAAAGCATGAGATGAACTTAAAACTTTACAGGCTTATACAGAGAACAATGACCACAATCCTTTTAATACTGCAAATAATGTGTTTCTTGAAATAAACTAATTGTAACTTTTTCAGTACATTTTTCTATGTTTATCACTTGTTATGAACTTGATGAACTATTATCAGATAACTACCTAGTGCAGTATTCTCTGACATAACACAGATAAGAGACTGGTGATAAGAACAAGCTAGCTTGATCATCATGACAGAATAGGTCACCTCAGCCAGCAGATGGTAATGAGATATTATGGAGGATATTCACTTGCATGGACCCAAGAAATCAATGTGTGGTAAATTTAGAAATTATAAATAGCAATATTTAAATAACACATGAACACTAACCATTAGGGATATTCCTAACACTTTAAACACTGATTAATAATTTACTGTGGGGAAATTTTGCCTCTATTTTGCCTCTGCTGAAGAAAAACGTCTGACTTCTATCAGAGGTCTTTCTTCAGTTTAGGTAAATATTTAACTTCGTAATTGTTGCCAAAGGAGGAGCAAAAATACATCAAAATGCAACTTTCTACAAACTCTTGAATATTCCTTCAACAAATGTACTAAATTACCAGTGGCAGTTCATGTATTCAAGTAAAATTTCATGAATTTTGTGTTTTCAAAACACTGAAAATACATCTGTGAAATAGCGATTGACTTATTTCCATAAACAAAATTCTTACTCAGTACAGTGTCTAAGGCAAAGTTCAGTGAAAATGAGAATATACTGTGTTTCACCCGGATGTTATGTAAATATCTTTGTATCCATTTGAGCTAGATGTCTCCATTTATATGGGATATATAATCTCATTACACCTCGTTTTATGACATAAGGACATCTGGGTCCTGGGAGTGGATGCATACACAGTGGAGGGTAGATTGTAGCCCTTGAACAGGACATCCTGTCAGAGCTGTACACTTGTGGCCTGATCTGACTGAAGCAGAAATAGAGATGCTCAGCTGGTCTGTGCATGGCCCTCATGATGCAGCCTTATTGCTTTGATCAGTTGTTTTTTATGATTTCAGTACATTATCAGTAGTCTCAGCTTCTTGCTAATGCAGCATTTAGCTGTTTAGGGCAGCTTTGGGAAGGCTTTATGATATTTTTTCTGCTTTTTAAACAGTTCTGTTTTTTTTAATGCAAAAATACTCTACACAGAGGTATCTTGATGGAAATAATATGATTCATTTTCACACATAAAAAGAAAAATGACACACAAAAAGCAGTTGAATTATGCATTTCAGATTTGTGTTCTGGAAATGCTGTCTGTGTCACAGCATGAATCGAATGTTTTTAGCTTAACTAAAAGTTCTAAAAGAACACAGCGCTCATTTGCACACATTAGTAAATAAATGTCTTTTGCCGTATGGTGTGTAGTGCTGTGTGTTTGTGTGTGCGTGTGCCCGTGCATGTGTGTGGGTGGGTGTGTCTGTGTGTGTGTGTGTGTGTGTGTGTGTGTGTGAGAGAGGGAAAGAGGGCAGGAGAGACCCGTATTAGCAGGGACACTTGAATGAATTTGAAGAATAGGTGCTTACATGCAGAACAGCCACAATACTGGGCTCTGACCGGCAGACAGTACCAGCTTCCCTGATTCAAATGATGCAAACCTGCCTGATTGGAAGGATTTAAGCGCTTGTTTAGCCGGGGCTACCAAACAAAACCAAGTCCAGTGGTGATGTGTCAACCACAGCTAATCTGAAACCTCCTGTAAAAAAAACAAAAAACAAAAAAAAAACATGAATATTTGCAAAGTCAATAACGTTAAATCTAACAAATGAAGCAGAATCATCGTCTGATAGTGTCTTTGAATTTCTATTTAGAAGCCCCATTAAATTCCCCATGTTTGTACCGGGTTGCATAGTGTTTGAACATGTTGTTGACTGTCAGTTGCCATAAGCTTTCAAGTTACGTCAGCAGTTTCCTTCCTATCTTCATCCGATCTACAGTAGTCATATTACTGTCGTGCTGTTTCTGTTGCTCTGCTGCAGCTTTTCCACAGGTTATTTATTGTTGAGACTCAAGAGGCATGAAATTTAAATGTCAACAAATATAGTAGCTGTCAACATAAACATTGAAGACACGCTGTAATGCAATTCACCAAAAATGGATGTGCTTCTACTGTTGGTTGTTAACATATTATAACCCTCCAGTAATACTAATACTGCTGTCTGTGCATGTTAGAGTTTTTATTCTTTACTCAAATATCTGATTTGCTCAACGACATTTATTTGAAAATCCTAAACACACATGGAATCACTCCTTAAATGTAACAGAAACCCACTGTATACAATTTCTCTGATAATGTAAAAAGCCGTTATTGTTAGCCTGTGTAGTCGGTATCACATTGATTGTAACATAGCACTGCGCTGCAGATATGAGACAGTATTATCTTTGTCAAGTGGCTGCGTGGTTACAGTTATGTGATCTCATGAGGCAAGGCTGGCCCCACAAATTTAAGTATACACACTAAAGCGCCCCACCCCTCCCACACACACACACACACACACACACACACACACTGCGTCTGACCCATGGGTCAAGGTGCAGTGACTCTGAGGGCTGTCTAACTGGGCCTCTTGAAACTCTTGCCTTGCATTCCAGCGCCCTGAGGAGGGGGTTGTTGTAGCCAGGCTTATTACCAGAGAGAGAGAGAGAGAGAGAGGGAAAGAGTGATAGAGAGAGAGAGAGAGAGAGAAGTGGGGGT
>OMLF01019884.1:0-10720 GCA_900302615.1 Holocentrus rufus
GGGACTTTGTCAGAAAATACTATAACGTGACACAGGCTGTAACAGCAACTCACTGTGTGTGTTGTAATGGAGTAAGATTAGTGTCGGACTATTTGTGACCATTTTTAAGGTTATATAATTTCCTCGAGGTTTAATGTTTTTTGCATGTTTTTGTACTTGAAAATTCCTCTCTGTTATAAAGTTAAACAAATACTAAAGGACAAAGTATTGTGACAGTAAAATGTTCTGCCTGTAATTCATATCTTTGTTGTTGTAAGCATAAAGGGACCAAAAAAGAAGTTATTTTATTCACTATATATTTTTTTTAAATTAATCGGACGATTAATCGGTTATCGGAATTTTTTTCTGCCAAATATCAGAATCGACATTGGCCTCAAAAAATCCATTGATCCTTTTTTAATCCAACCATGTGACAAATTGATGTATATTCTCAACTCTAGCTTCAGTCAGGCAGTAATGTCACCTATGTGTCTGTGACACCCTCTCATTTTATTCAGGAGTGGATTTGAAATGGCATTGTACTCAAAATTCTATTCAAAGCCCCTGTAAAGCTGCCAAAAATACTCACACTGAAACTGAAACCAATACTCATCCTCAGGAGTGACTGTGAAGGTGCATTTCAGAGTTGTATCTGTATTTCACATAATAGTGCAGGTGATGGTTAATTTTTTTTTTTTTTTACCATAAACTGTTTGCATCCAGTGAGTAAGATACAACCATGTCTTATATCACACAATCCAGCCATCTTGTTGATAAAATCTGGAGTCCCTTGTATGAAATGGCAGTGACTGAATATTTGGTTCAATGATGTAATCCATATGGTTGGATAGTGTCTCCAGTCACAACTGGTCCACCTGGAAAACTCTTCTGAGGTGCTTCAGGTTTGTGAGCAGGGAGTGCAGAGTGTACAGGCAACCACTGTCATCTTATACAAGAGATTTAATACACTTCATCACACTGTGTGATGAGCTGGTTACAGCTTGTCTGGTGCAGAAGCAGACAGGGTCATCAGAGCGAACACTGCCACCTAGTGACTCAGGCCATCACAGGAGTTCTTGCAGCTGACTCTGAGGTTCGGACCTTTCTGGATCCGTTCCAGGCCTGATGAGCATCCTCAGCCCAGAGTTGTGCACACCCAGACTGACGAACACACAGGCAAACACACATTTTCAAGTACTAATCTGCAATTTTGTTACTATGTTATTTATAGCCAGTTTTATATTTGCTGCTCTTTACACCTATGAGGGGGTGGATTATGAAAGTTTTATGTTTATGAAAGCAAAAACAGTGGTTTGTTTTGATTAATTATAAGGAGGTGGAGGAATTATAAAAGGACACAATCTACATTGAGTGCCTTTATTACTAAGCTGGGCCTGTGCCAACACTGGGAGCAAAACACCAAAACAACGACCGCTTATCTTTAAAGGTGTTGGCAAAATAAAGAAAAACAAGAATCTGACAGATTGTCACTTTTAAGCCATGATTAAGGACTAGGACTGATTAGGACTTTGCCAGGCTAATGCCACACTATGACTCATCATCAGAAGTTAACTGTCAGTGAAAAAACTAAATGAGTAAACATTTTTGACAAACACAGTTGATTCAGATAGTTAAGAACATGTAATCTCTTGTTAAATTTGGGTACTTGACCGGATGCCTGCTGGAATCCTGCTGCATGTTGGAGTTCCACATCCTACTTGGGTTCCGCTTCCAACTGGGGTTCCATCGCCATCGGCCATTGGGTTTCTACTTCCTATGTAGGTACCTCAACAAGGTTTTTGGCAGAGAAAAGTTGGACACTTTCATGAACAATTGACTGTCTGACCATGAAGTGCAGAAAGGACAGGAAGTTACAGCTAATAAAAGCCTCTCTGTTCTCTGTTTGATAATATTAGAAACATTTCATTGACCATGTTTGGAGCGGCAGACTTTGGGGTTGATAGTTGACTTTGAGGTAATTTTGAATAAGTACTATGTAAGAAGAGCTTGTGAGCTATGTTAAATCATCAAAATGATGTAATGGTATTAAAGGCAATATCAAAGCAGTAAAATATGTTTATACACAGATTAGATACATGATTTCATCATCCTTTGTCAAATAAAAGCTTTTCCCAACTGTTTTCAGTAAGTCTGAAATGTTCTGTGGGCTGTTTTTATTCTCCAGGTGCCTCGTGTCTATTGATGCTCATGCTACCTGCTAATTGTCTACAGATTTAACGGCTTTTTATATCAACTGATGATAGGGAGGGAAAAAAGTATTTAAATCAAAAATCAAAATCAAATAAATAGAATCAAAATGCTGCAAATTATTACTTTAAAACCAGAAGTAAAATAGTGTGATTAGTCCTTTATTCATTTTCATATCAAGAAATACATTTTTATCTGGATCCTAATTTTACTTATCTGTGCTGTAATCTGAAACAAGCCAGCAGGTTAATTCATACAATCTTTGTGTCACCATAAATGCTATGAAAGGAAACAAGAAAACAAAATGAACTGCATTGTCATATGTGTGCAATGACAACACCGTTAGAGGGAAACCCAAAATATACACAGGATTTAAACGTTTTATGAATAAATGGTGAAAAAATAAAAATACAGCTGTCAATATGCTTGTGTGTGTTGTTGGGTGCAAGTTACTGTCAAGACTTTTTAACACCTTTTAATCACCTTCTGTGGAAGCTGGGTGACATTTCACTTTAGTGCCCTCAGTGACTTCTTTTCCCTCTTAAATCCCAGCTTACATTTAATTTTTACAGCACATATTTCTATTATACACAATTAAGACATTTTATTAATATATTGCCTCATGTGGATTGGCGGTTGAGTTTTAAAAATGCCTGTGAAGATAAATAATTTATCAAAATTCTATAGCTTTTTTCTAACCATAAACATTTGAGTAGTTTCAGGAATCATTAAAAGCATATGCTTCATTTAACATCAGGTAGAAAATATCCAGGTAGTTATAATTTGTAATCAAATTACAAACATGATACAAGTCAAAAGAAAAAGAAAAAAAAACAGCTGTCAAAAGTGTTTGTCTTCTGTAGGTTGTACACTTAATTTACATCATTTCATTCTAAAGTGCCATTAGGAAAAAAAAGGATTTAAAAGATTTATTA
The DNA here is from genome assembly GCA_900302615.1 of Holocentrus rufus. NCBI lineage: Eukaryota > Metazoa > Chordata > Actinopteri > Holocentriformes > Holocentridae > Holocentrus > Holocentrus rufus. The sequence continues at coordinate 3,123 of OMLF01019884.1, forward strand.
ATAATATATATCCATTGTGACAAACATCCATATGTAGTCTAATATCTAAGGCTTCAGTTACACTTCATTTCAATGTGATTTTTGTGATGAGGCCATAAAAACCTGGTGCCACATCCCAAGTTTGATGGATATATATCAGACTCAAACTGACCAAAATGTCATCCATAAAAAGGGTGGCGAAGCTTTTAAATGACGTGTTTATGTGCACGTTATTTAATAAAACCATGAAAACAGCAGAGAACAGACAGCACCATGCCCCTTTGACCTGGTCCGAGCAGACAGACGGCTCAAACTCAAATCACCAAACTCACCAAAAATGTTGCTGTGCTGCTTGATTGACACTGACTCCGCCCACCGCACACCTCCTGCCGCTTTGGCACAGACAAGTTCACAGTGAGTCACCAAAACAAAACAAAACAAAAAAAAAAGCGCGCCTGCATGACAAAAATGACACCATACACGGTCAGGAAATCAGAATTGTGAGCTACACGCCGCTAAGAAGGTAAACAAAACAAAACTGTACACATGCAATACTAGTAGTCATGGCAGCTTGTTGACCAGGTAGTTCTCGTATCCAGTTCTGTGTATCCAACAGATTTCGCCTGATAAATTTCAACTTTCACATTAGTTTTCACTTCCAAATTTTAAAAAAAGGATAAAGTTGACATTGAACCTGTATATAAATATATTCCTGGGAACAGGATTGTGCAGAATGTGCAGAAGGACCGTCTGTCTGCAAATAACTTGACAAGCAGGTGGAGCAGGTGTGCACAAAACTATCTTAAACATTAGGCATGATGGAAAAAACTGCGACAATAACACCCAAGCTGATACAAACTGGGATCATCCTTTAACACTCTCACAGTTTAAGTAACTCTGACCATTTTGCTGGGTGAGAAAAAGCATTGATGAACGAGTGTAACTGGAGCCTGAGAGACGACCGTTACCTGACAGAACAGTTCCCACATCACACTGATCCTCTTTATCAGGGAAGGCACCGGTAAAGATTAGATAGACCACAATTCCACCTGGTTTGGGATTATTACAGTGTGCTGGACTAAAGATGTAAGCCACTACAATACATCTGAAAATCATCATGTCACTGTACTGCTCTTTAAACGTTCAGTTTTTTGGGGATCAAATCATATAATATTCTGTGTATTATATGATTTCAGAAGCTAATGTGTATTTTGTGAAGACTTTTGAAACGTAATGACATAAACACCAGCTCATGCAGACCTAGTCTGGACAGCAGTCCTCATCACCAATTTGTTTTCCACGGGCGACTCGGTCTGGCCTTCCTCCTGCTCACTTCCTCTTCCAGTAATTACAAAACAACTGCACCAATCAGGGACTGCGTTCCACTGGAGGACGCCTCCCAGTTGGAACTAGCTCCTGATTGGTTCCCATAGTTCATGATATGGAAAATGGTGGAGAAGGTACAGCCGTATTAAAAGTTGTAGAAAAATACAACATCTGACATTTTGCGTTTAGCTACATGTTGTTGTTTAAACTGGTAGGCTACTTGTTCCTTGAACACTGTGACGGCGTCAGATGTTTTGTTATGCTGATGGACTGAAGGAGTTGTCTGTCAAGGCCAGACTGACTCGCCAGTGTAAAACTATCTGGCGCAGCAGGCTGGTAACCAGGTGAAGGCAGACCAGCCATGTTGCTGTTTCGAGCCCTTTTCTTTTACCTTGAAGGCCTTCTGACAGAAAGCCCATCCTTAATCCGAACTCTAATCTTAACCTCTTCTTTCTGAAAGTCTTCAAGGCAAACTTCTTCCATTACCTCTCCGTACTAAAGCTGATTGCCAAAGCCTGCACTGAACTCGAGCTCCCCTTGCTGCTTCCACTGAGTCTGCAGGCACAGAGCTCAGGCCTCCGCTCTGCTGTGATGTTTACTTTGGGAGGGAGGAGACAGGGAGGGAGGAACAGAGGAACGGTTTTGCAAAGTGTCAACATACAAACTCGTTGCTCTTGATAATCTAGTGGTCAGAGAAAATCACATAGTGCACGATTAAATTACTACAAATTCCAATTTGCTTTTCTAACAAACCTGCAGACTATATTTTCCCAGTAGTTTACCTTACTAAGACTTTTGGCGATTCCAGCTTTAAGGTAAACCGCTCCTCTGGACTGCAGCTGCTACAACAGACAAAAGAGAAAACCGGCCTGCTGACACTTCTCAAACATCATGACCTCCATCACACATGCCACGGTGGCTCAAAAGGCATTTTTCCTGCAAATTTCCAATTTCTGCAAACATATATTTTAAAGTGTGCTATTAGCGCGATATGAACTTCAACATACTGCCTGTTTTGTGAGAGAACATGCATGAGGAACGGGCTTCTTCTGAAGCCACATGTGGAAAATGCCTTGTTTTTGCCCTACAGTCAGCAGGCTTGACGGCCCGCTGATGAAAGCAGGACGAGTCTTTCACATGAAGCTGGTTAGAACGTTTCCAGTGTTGAACAGAGACAAGCGACGTTAAAGCCAAAACAGCCTCTTCACACGTCTTTAGCAACTGCAACTACCTGCTAATGATTACACTTCCACCTTCTGCCACGTCGGCCTGAGATACTGAAGAACCCCCCTGCAAATCGTGTTAAGTATTTATCACTCAGAGATGTAGGCACTCGTCAGCTCTTACTGAGCACAATGAAGTTGATGATCTCTTCACCCAGACGAGATCATTAGGGAGACAAATGCTGAAAAACAAACACATTTTTATTATTTCACTGTTGCAAGTGTCCTTAATCTATGAGAGTTAACGAGTAGCTGCTCGCTTGTTCGCTCACTTATTATATCAGCAGCTTAAGCGATGATGGCATTTGTGTGATGGAAATTTTGCTAAACTGCACTCCCGAGGTCTGACCGCTCGCTTCCTAAACTCCAAGAACACAGTTTTTTTTTCCTCCTGTTTCTTTCGAGCGGTGATGCTGTAGCGGTTGTTTCTTGGCCGGCCGGGGAGAGCGGGCGGTGCTAACAGTCCTTGCCGTTGTGTCAAGCTGTGCATCTCAACAGGACATCAGTCTATACCACGTCAGTACCACCGAGTCCATTCATACACATGCTCGTAACCTCTGGACAGTTTCAGGCCGTCACTTCCTCGTACCTCGTTCCTTCGTCTTTACACCTCTTTCTCCCCTTTGCCGTGAAAAGATGTCCGTCTTAAGTTCTCCTTGACTTTGACAAACTCGGGAGCTTTCAGCATTTCCTCTTGGTCTTTCTCCTGCTTCTTCTCCAGCTGCGTTAGAAACAGAGGACAATGTTGAGAAAAACTGAAATTTGACTCAAAACACACGTCAAGACTTTGGTGCACAAAACCTGAATGAAAAAGTCTACGGCCCTGCTCAGACTCGGTTTGAAGATCCGTCTCAGCTGATCTGATCCCAGGTGAACAGCCGAGACAGATCACCGTTCACAGCTGGCATCATCATGAGTTTTTCTTTTATTTTCCTCTGTACCAACTCCATCCCATCCCTTTATCTTTCTCACGTTATATTCAGTGCTGTCACTATCTTCCCAGTCCATCCTATTCTCTGTCCCAACAGTCCACTCTGTTGATCCCAACTTCCAACGAAGTGGTCTTCCCGTGCAGTCAGGGACGCACTGGGATGTGTTACTGTTCACACTACAAAAATAATCTGGCCAAATGCGTCCTTAACCTCCTCTGAAGGGGTTTTGAGTTATAAGATCACAGTGGATCTCCAGAATCCACTGCAACCCATTCACACCTGTGTTAGTGCTGTCTACATGTGATCAGGTCACTCAGGTGACCTGATCACATGTGTGATCACCCAGTGTGAACCAGGTCTACGGGAATCCAGTGTCTCCCACAGGATGGTGTGGCGGTGGAAAGTTAAACTGTGGTGGGCCAACGTGAACACAGTTAAATATCTTGATAGGAAACCCAAATGACACCACGTTCATATTTGAAAAAAGCAATTCAGTTTCTCATCACTTCAGCTGGTTTGTTTAAGTTTGAAGGAACCATATTTTCTCACCTCAGGCATCAAACACCTCTCACTACCACATTTTGATTCTCTGACAAAAACCTGGTGTGTTTGGATAAGAGAAACTCAATGTAGTTTTTTCCAAACAGATCTCACTGACTTTTGTAGGGGGATTTTTCTATCAAGCACCACAGAACAGTTTGGCAGTTCACAGCCAACATGACCAAAAACGACCAAACAGTCCTGGATCAGGTCTAACATAAACCCTGTCTAAGTTCAGTGCTGTCAAAGACGACTGAATATGATTGGAAAAGATTTCTGATGTAATTCCAACAACACTGCATTATTTATATGTTTAAGATCACAAGTTCTAAACAGAAGTTTAATCAAGAAAAAGAAACCTTTTGTCCTTAAATGTGTGACATGAGTTCTTTGATTCACAAGCCTACAGACATGAAATATAAGAGAACATTACATTCTTATTGCTGTGCACATCCTCCACACTGTTGAACAAATATGAATTACACATTTATTCTAACTCTCACATTATCAAACAAATTACATAACAGTGTTGAACACAGTGTGAGGGGGCTGGAAGTCTTAACAGGATTAGAGGAACAATGAACATTTCAGTGTTCGATGTAATTCTGTTTTCTCTGGAAATACAACAGAAGTAAAAAAAATCCATCCATCTCTGCCATGAAAAGGTGTTTTAATGGAATCCTTTGTTCCATTTCAATAAAAGGTCAATATGGACAAACTGATTTGGCTCCTACCTCCTCCAGCTTCTTGTGCCTCTTCAGCAGCTCCTGCTCCAGAGGAGAGATCTTCTTCCTGGCCTCGTCCTCCTGCTTCCTCTGCTTGATCATCTGCTCTCTCTTCCTGGCCTCCAGCACTCTCTGCAGCTCCGGCTTCGTCTCCACACCGCCGCCGCCTCCACTGCCGCCGCCCCTGCACCGCCACAGCCAACCAGATGCACAGAGTCAAACTTTCATGAACACAATGCAAAATACATCCAAGGCTGAACTGAACATAAAAACAAAATAAAGACAAAATGAAGACAGAGTCTCCTGTCAGCTCTAACAGTCAGATGTCAGCTCCTGTGTGCAGAGGGTTGCTGGTTTGAATCTGCAGGCTGGTTGTGGGCAGGGAAAGTGAACGAGTTCATGTTCACCTCCCTCAGAAATGACTGCTGATGTGCCCTTATGCAACGGACTGAACCGACAACTTAACCATCAGAGGGCCTCGCTCTAGGAAGCACAAACTAACAGTCTCCTATCAGGAAGTGTTTTTCATCTCACTATGCAAATATGCCTTTGTAGGCCTGATCATGTTGATGCTGTGCAGATTCAGATTACAGTTTGTGGAATAACATTGACAAAGATAACATGCAAAGTGCAATATGTGCAATAATAAGACCTTTCACTTAACAAAATACCAGACACTGTAAAGCTTCATCTGTTTGGATTTGGACACTTTGATGAAGATCTGAGGACACAACTGTCCAGATTCTATTTCCTTCTCCCTCCTCTCTCATTTACTTTCCTCATTTCCTCCATGGTTTTTACTGATTTTTTATTTTCATTTCAAATTTTTTTTTTATTTCGGTCATAAGATAAAAAGAATTTCAACAGCAAGTAATAATAAACAGCCTAGGAGTCTACATAGACATGTAGGATGCACATGTAACAACACTGTGGCTGATCATGGAGAACCATGGAGAACCTCTTTTCTCCACTAGAGGGCACTGTTGCCACAATGAAGAAGCAGCGCCGCTCTCCACTGTGACAAAATGCACCAGAATGGAAATGAATGACCGTTCCACAGACAAACATGTCCATATATACATATGCTATTATTTCACCGTCCCCAGCTGGTTATCAATAGAAAGTTTCTGTGTGGAGTGAAAAAAAAAGTCTCTCTGCCTCAGTTAGCTGCTGGCGTCTCTCCTCTCTGTGCAGGGCTGTTCATTGATTTAATGTGCAGGCTGGGGAGGTGCAGTAACAGCTTTTAATGAGCAGGGATGGGGAGGGATGCTGAGGGAGACACCATTAGAGTTTTGGTTCGTTTAGTCTCTGTCTGTTGAATAAGGCTGTGGGGAGGAGGACACAGGGAAAGAAAACATGCTGGTAATTAGTGATTCTCTCCCTATCAGCCTCCTTGCCACTGTGCACACAAAACTCCCTTACAAATACCTCTGACGGCTGCCAAATGCACATACAGCCACGAGATGGAATACAAAACATTAATTATTCAGACAAATTATGAATTATATTTCAGCAAACACATTAGCACACTGCCAATATTCAATAATTGGTAAGTTTGAAGTTGTTTTGCTGGAGAAAACTCTCTCCCTGTGGCAGAGGTCGTGGTATTTCTGCAGGATTGACACCTGGCCTGGGCTTGTTATCTTCTTGCTTTGCTTTGCTCCTTCAGACAGCAGAGCTTAGTGAGCCCAGCTGACATCTGAACCCAGCTGTTTCCCCCTCGTCCTCTTGAAGCTTTGGTCTCATAAACGTGGCCTTCTCTGGCCCTGCCCGACACTGACAAACCTTTCATGAAAAGAGGCAGTGACTGTGGCCAGAGATAGCAAGACCGCTAAATTGGAAAGCTGTTGATTCTTGCACTCCCACATCCCTGATGCAGGCTTCATGTCTTCAGCAACGCTCTTTCCACCACAAAAAAATCCCCATCTTCACATCTTTCAGTCTCATATTCAGTGGTAAAATCCTGTTTTTCTTCAAACAAGGTAAAAAAAAATCCCCTAGTGGGATGAGATAATCCCATTTGTTTCCAATGCAGTTTCACTTGTTTGAGGATTTTTTCTGGGAACAAGTATAAATCTGTTGAAACAAGGCAGAATAAGGCAGATCAGCCAACTAGGATCAAGAAAACGACACTTGATTCAAGAAAATTCTGGAAACAAGTTGATTAGCATTGCAAACAAGTGAGATTATCTCATCCCACTGGTAGATGTTTTTCACTTGTTTTAAGAAAAGGAAGATTTTAACACTGAATAGACGACTTAAGATGGATCCAAATCATTGAAAAAGATCAATATAAAAAAGCACAGTACAAACATGAAGCAGTTCCTTCATGATAAGCCCCTCCAAAAAATGCTTCAACATGCACACAAACACACAATTCCTAGTAACTCACAGCTGCATTTCATGCCCTGGTGTATGAGGCCGTAGAGTAGCGAGCCACAGTGGTCGCAAAAGGTGGGACTGGAGTAGGTGTGGATCTTAAACATGTGTTGACTCTTCAAGTCCTGAAAAAAAAACCCAAAAAAAAAGTCTGCATAGAGCTCAGGAAGTTGCAGAGATACACACACTGATCACTGGAGGGGGCTGATGGCATCTGAGGACAGACAGACGCTCATAAACACACACACACACACACACACACACGCTCACACACATTTCCACACATGCACGCACAATATGATTATTGGAGAAATGTTGAGTGGGGTATTCGTGGACAAACCAATTAGATTTCTCCACTGGGAGAGGACATATAAATGAGACTGCATTCAGGCGAGGCTGTGTGTGTGAATGCGTGTGTGTTTATGTGTGTATGTGTGTGTGCTGTGCAGAGAGGAATGAATCATTTTTATCTGCTCTTCAGCTCATCAGTTTCG
>OMLF01019885.1:5385-33599 GCA_900302615.1 Holocentrus rufus
TCTGTTTCCACTTCCTGTATGACTTAATATGAACATGGCTCCTAAAGTCATGGGCTTGTATGAGGAGCAAACTGACTGATTTGGTATGTTGTCACAGGGCTCTAGTTTTGTGTATAAAATGACACGGGGTTAAAGTAATTCTGAATCATAGCAGTTGGATTTGGTCTTTCACTCTAAATAAAAGACCATAGTTCACTTCTATTCTATCCTGCCTCAGATTAAATTAACAGACACAGTAGGATTGAACAGCATCTCTCTTCATTGGCCCTGTAGCCTTGAGACCCTGTTTTCTCCCCGAGGATTTCCCTCTGATCACAATAACAAAGTGTGGGCTCTTTGTTGCCCTGTGCTGTGCTGTCCTGCGCTCTGATCTGTGTGTGCATGTGTCTGGCAGCCATCACTGTGAGACAGAGGAGCATAATGCTGCTGGAAGGAGGTCACTGCCAGCCAGGGGCAGCAAGGCATCATATGAAGCCAGTCTGGTGACATGGCAACTAGTCTAAATCCCATGAATCACTCTACCACCTACAGTGGATTACGCTATATGACCGCAAAATCGGGATTATAACACAGCATACCCATGAAGGGTCCATCATAGCTGCCAAGTATGAAAATAAGGTGCTGAATATTTTTAAGAAGGACTTCAGCATGGTGTCAGTATGAGAGGATTTTTTTTTACTACCTAGTACTACAATTTCAGATTTTCTGAAGCCCTTCTTCAAAAATATGCATGGATAATTGCACTGATGATTAATCCTCTACATTGTGGGTATAAGATTGACCAAATTCTACAAAATCTCCTTTTCTCTGTTAATTTTCGGTAGCTAAACATTGTCTATAAGTCCGCGATTTTATGAATGAGACCATAGCAGATTTTCTGCCATGTCATCATCCTGCATGTAATTGGTCACATGGGTCAGCATTAATAGTGTTTTCAATACTTAATTATATTTGTTGCTATTTTGGGCAGGGAATCTAGTTTCCCACAGCATGAAGCAGTTTCTCAACATAGTATACGGGGCCTCCTTCCCAGTTTATTTTATAATTATCTCGTCCCAGCACTGCAGCTGACCTCGCAATGCTGCTTTCTAGTTTCTCAGCTGAATGTAGTGTGCCAGCATGGGGCTTCTTTTCCCGGCGACAGCAGCCTGCTTTTTGGCAGTGGTTCACGTGAGGTGACCCCTCCCCCCATCCTCCCCCGCCAGGCTTGGCGCTTGCTATCCTGCCTCGTTGAGACAGCTCCACTGAGGCTTGCAAGATCAGCTGCCGTGCGAGCCCAGCTGAGGCTTCCGGGCACTCACGTTGCTAGATTTCATTTGTGAGTGAGCGTTTGACCTCAGGAATGAGTAGACATCCGCATGCTCATGCACGCAAAAGCAGCCGCGCTCGCAAGCGTGCGTATGTGCACACATGCGCACAGATAAACAACGGACAGCGCACACATACATGTTGGAACACACACACACACGCAGTGCCCACACATTCTCCACACACACTCACCTTTTCCCTCCCTTTTCTCTCCCTTCCACCCTATTTTTTGGCCCCGCTCTCTCCCTGGCACCCATCCATGTCGCTCCTGCCAACCTGCTTCTAAAACATGTAACCTACACTCAGTCCCCCTCGCTTTGCTGCCTCAGGCCCTGACAGGCTGAGCAGTAATGCTTAGTGGCATAGGGTTGCCTATCCTCCATCCTCCACCATTGCCACAGCAGTTCTGCAGATCGCTATTTGCTGACATTGGGAATGAGATTAAGGGAGGGGTAGAAGGGGTTAGGAAAGAGGCATTCAGAGATTGAAATGCAGCGATGACAGCAATTTCCCCTGTCATCCCAAGGCAACTGAAGGCCAGAGCATTGTCAGGCTGCATGGAGGGCAATCTCAAGCAATATAGTAGATTAACCTAGAAGGGAAAGAGATGAAACAGTGCACAAATTGTGGCTTCTAGCAATTCAGTAGCAGGCAGTTACACTCCTAATGTGTTCAGATAGACTTATTCTCTGCTGTTAAACACTCAGTGACCTATTGTTTGTCTATAATTAAGTGTAAACAAGTTATCACAACTTTGTACCTTTATTTGGTCTGCCTTTAAAAACTTGTCACAGCAAATTAATGTTGTATTTTGTTTTTCGTTAGGGGGTGAAAAACGCCTATTTGAAAATAGTGCCTAGTAATACACTTGTGAAGCAGAGCAAGATAATTTGTTGGAGCCAAATTTGTTGTTGTTGTTGTTGTTTTTTATTCCTTTTCCCATTGTCGAGTAGTTGATACTCAAAAACAACATATGCACTACTCAAATTTGTTTTGTATTTGTACCATCACACCTATCAGATATTTTAATCCAAGCAGAAAACTTTAGTTGAAGTCCCAAAATGGATTTTGTGGTTCTTTTATTAGTTTTGGATACGAGCTACAGTTGTTGGCTTTGCCTTTGGGGTTTGCAAGGGTTGCACCAGCAGAATTGTGTTCTTTAGTAACACAGTGTGAAAAGTTTGGTCTCCCACAAAAAAAGTTCCTTGCGATCCTTCTTTACATGCACGATCTTTGATTTCCGACGATGTAAGATCAAATTGAGCCGCAAGTGTGCTCCCTCTCTGCCTTTCATGCTGCTTCAATATCACGGCGTGAAAAAACAAAGAAGGCAAAGACTGAGGGAAATCTGAAGCGTTCTGCCACTCAACATCCCCCATTCCCAAACAACAGCGTCTCACTGCCACTACAAATACATTAGAAATCAATTATTTATGGAACAGAGTCAGGGCCTCTTTAATCTTTTCCTTTTATCCAATTAAATAGTCTAACCATTCTAAGCCTCCATAGCTCACAGGGAATGTGCTTCTTTAAAAAAAAAAAAAAAAAAAGAAAGAAAAGAAAAAAAGATTTTCTCTTCAGTCCTCCTTTTTGACTTTCGATGTAACAGAGAAGAGACACTTCTGAGGGTTGAAGAATAAAAGGAAAGAAAGTGTGTAAAGTGTAAATGAACTCCCCCTCCCGCCCCGTCACCATTGCATTGGTTATACAGGAACTATTTGAAGTTTTGATATTAAGACTCTGGTTCCATTCCCTGCGCAAAGGGACGCTGGGGAACAGCGGGGCCTTTCATGATTCCTTTATGCCCAGTTGAAATAGTTAGAAAGTATTTGGGATCATTTCCACAGGGGTAAATATGATGTTGCTTCAATTGCTGTCCTGTATTATTCACGAGTCTATTGATGTGGTGTCTCAAAATTGAAAATGCTTACTTCCAATTCAGTTGCGTGAAATTATTGATGTGAAGCATTGTAAAAGGCACTGCGCTCGTCTCTATTATCATGTACAGTATTATGACTTCAAAAAAACAAAAAGTTACAGCCTCTGAAACAAGCCTGGGTTTGGTATTAAATTCTCCCCCTTTGTGGAAGCATTTTTACATCCTACACCTTAACACATCATAGGCACACATGTGCTATTAAACTAATTGTTTCATAGTATATATCAGAAAACGATTTATATCTTGTTTTTACTCATGAATCTTAGTTTTTTCTCACATATGTTTGATGCTTTTTGGCCATGCTTACATAATAATCAGCCCCACCGGGATTTGGCAGGGCTTTTTTATGATGCAAAATTGCGATGCAGTTTGCAGTGTTTTTCCGTCAAATTTTGTGTCCAAATTGCAGGAATGATTGGAAATTGCAAGCCTGCAGCAAATATTGTGATTGTTGTCATTAACCGCAAATTCTACCATTAATCTCTCTCAGTCAAAAGGAAAAATAAAATTAAAGTTACCGCCTATCTTTCTCTCTCTCTCTTCCACACGTCTGCATTTCTCCCTTGTTCCTCTCTTTCTGTCCAGGCAAGCTCACACATACACATGTTCTTCCCATTTGACCATTTTATATGGAAATATTGCAAGGATTGGACAAAATTGCAAACCCCTGCAATTATGATGGGAATTTGCATTTTAAAAAATATCCTATTTAGAGGCAGTATGCAGGCATTTCAAGGACAGCTGATGACAGCCACAGGTCTGATTCTGTTTGTTTTGACTTGTTGCGCAATCATGGCCATGTGTGCAGGCTGCATGGCATGACATGTCTGTGGGTGTGCATATGTGATACATATGTCTGTGTTTGTGTATACACTACTTGTCGACATGTGTGGCATGTCTGGCGCGAGGAGAGCCTGTTTTTTTTTTTTTTTTTTCCTCATTGTGTGTGTGTGCCAGTGTGAGTGTGTATATGTGTGTGTTAGGATATTACTGTGTCTACACACTGTTGCGCACAAATAGCTCCTGAGGGCCCTTGCGATCACAGACCGCCAAAAGGAAAAGGATTTCCGAGAGGTTTCCTTCTCGCTATTTAAAGTGGGAGCCCTGTGGGACATGTTTGGCATTCTCATCCACTCACTGAAGATGGCCTGTGATCTGAAGCCACTAACAGGCTCGGCATGCTCTCTCTCTCTCTCTCTCTCTCTCTCTCTCTCTTTCCCTCTGGCTCTCTGAAGTGATTACCCTGCTTGTGATTCCACTGACACCCACATGTCCCCCTGAGACGTGCCTTCACTAGTTTGTTTAATCTGCCTCCCTGTACAGTAGGTAACACAGCCATAATTGAGGTGTGGATAAAGCTGTGGGAACAGATGAAACTGGATAGCAGGTTTTATGTAAACTCGTCTGCACTATGAGTCACCTTGGATGGCAGCAATTGCTAAATTAATGTACAGTGCATCGCTGTGATAGGAATGCTGCAAAGTTACAAATGAAATGTCTTGAAAAGCAATATGTCAGCCCTTTGTTTGTTCACTTGCCCCCAGTGGATGAACAATGACTCCCGTGCCTACAGTTTACCATCAGCCAAGTCACAAACACCAGAAATGAGGAGTAGGAAATGTAATTGGCTGAGTTGTGGATGCAGTCATTCTTAAAGCAACTTTCTCTCAGTGTACAACGAGGCTGGTGGTAAGATAATGGGAGTTGTCAGAGATTAGAATACCATTAACAAGCCTTGAAGTCGAGCAGATATTTGATCTCAACAACATATAACTTCCCAAACTTCTGCTGATACCTGAGACAGATTCAGCTTTACACTCTGTTTGAATTTTGATATGAAAACAGCAAGTGGAACTGTGGAAATGCAAGCATCAGATACTGTATCTCCCCTGGTTAGTGTCTCGCCTCTGTCTGTAACACGCTTGAACTGCTCTATTCAGAACATACAGAGTGTCAATCATCACCAAATCAGCCTTAGATGAAGCAAAAAATGAAAAAGAACAAAAATGATCCATAGAACTGAACTTAAATTAATTAAATATATCATACTTGCTTTGCAAGATTGCATCTGTCTTCAGATGTGTAAAAAATAAAACATTCTCAGATATCGTTTTAAACCGTATTATTGTAAGATACCACTAATTAAATTGACAGTGTTATTAATTGGGTTGAAGATAACTTGCATTGAGTTGAGGACATCTTAAACTCAATTAAAGATATCTCCAACTCAATTAAAGATATCCAAATGCCATGTCCCGCAATATGCAATCAGGCTCTTTCTGGCGCAATATCAGTTCACTTATGCCCCTATTACAAAGACTGAGTTGTACTTCTAAAGTTTTCTTTTTATCATTAAAAGCCTGACTTTTTGAAATAGATGTCGTCCATGTCACACTTTTGTGATGTATATAGTTTCTTTAATGTGGCATAATTATAGTATTTAATCCACTCTTATCCACTGTTTGAAATAGAAATGAGGATTAGGCAGCTCTAACATTTGGAAAAGTAGCCTTTAACTGCAACTGACTCAGATATCACCAAGGTGATCACATGGCTCATCATAGTCAACAATGTTAGTGACAGATATATAGTCACACTTTTTTTCGTGACAATAAAAATGGGGAAAGCTTATCTATTTTTTTTTACTCAGTTTTTATCTAAAGGGCTAGACTCAAAAGTCTGAATAGAAAGATTTCCTTTAAAATGCCATCAGCTCAGAACTAGAAGTGTTCTTTATGCCTGGCATAGGTAAAATGGTTTATTTCATGATTGCTGATTACAGATGAGATCTGTCTTCTTGTGATGAATATTTTTGTTAAGACTGAAAAGGGAGATTGAGTTAGAAATATGCATCCGTTTGTGGAGGCTTGTTAGTTTTGAACTGGAAGGATTCTGAGCATCATTGGTGTATTTTTTCCTGTAGTGCCAAAACCCACTTTGCTATAAGATGTATTCAACAGGGTGAGCAGTTTATCTTCATTGAGCATCTGGCACTGCATGGAAATAGTGTATCTTGCACTCTTTACCTAAACAAGTTAACAGCTAAATTAGTGGTGTGATAGCAGTGGACTCAGCCACTGCTGTGCCTGTAAAGTTTAATTATTGGTTTACTGATTTATTCGATACGACCATGAAGATTTGCGGATAGTGAGAAGCTGGGCTCACCATCACCTCTTCCTCCCCTCCCCAGGGCGCTGCGCCAGCTGTGGCGAGAACGTAGTGGGTGAAGGCACCGGCTGCACCGCCATGGACCAGGTCTTCCACGTTGACTGCTTTGTCTGCATGACCTGCAGCACCAAGCTGCGTGGCAAGCCCTTCTACGCTGTGGAGAAGAAGGCATACTGTGAGCCGTGCTACATCGTAAGTCATACCTACCCCCCTGCATCCACTTGCCTCATCACCTTATCTGCAGATATATGTGTTAAAGCAGACACACACACACGGTTTAAATGAACTTCAGTTGTTAAATTGGTGTCAAAATTATGTGGGATTGTAAGATGGCACGAATACCCTTTGTGGCCTGGGTGATAAATAAGATTTTTTCCTCTCTCTTCTCTGTCCCATCCTTTTTATAGCTCTCTTTACAGTAAAAATATTTCACGCTTTTAATCATGAATCTGACCAGTTACAGGAAGTGAATGGCAGTGAGAGCTCCAGGGAAGCGTGTAAGATATTTTAAGTTTAGGAACTTCTTTTTGCCTCTTACACAACTCTGCGGCATGTTTTCCTGTCGCTGTATTGCAAAAGAGACATGAAAATGTTTCCTCGCTCAATGAGGACGACAGGGATGACCCATCGTCTTGCAAAACCACAAGGATATCCTCTTTTTGCAAAAACTGCTTCCGTCCATTTCTTGAGAAAATGATTGATTTTGTCATCATTTCAACAGTTAGAGATGATAGTAGTTTATTGTCAGCAACATCAGTGTTGAGACAATGAGACAGTGTTAAAATGACAGCTGTCATTTAAAACAATATATTCAAACATTAAAAAAAAGTATTGTGAGGTCTGATAGGGGCAACCTCTCACAGCTCTTGATACTGCAACTTGGGATTACCCTTTTTTTTTTTTTGGTACTTTCTAGTTCAGCGGCCACAGTGGTCCTTGCAACACTGGGGGCAGCCAGTCTTTAAAGGGGGATTTGAAAAGACTTCTGTCAAAATCCAGGTATTGCCTCTCATCCAAAGGTTGAATGCTTGAACAAACCGCTGGATTTCCTTGGCATCTTCTGCCTAGGGTAATTCCACTGGCTCTTTTTCGGTTTGCCCCAGTGTGCAGACTGGCGGTGCTGTTAGAGAGCACTGTGCCACACTTGGACTGCATATTCCAACACTGGATATACATGCAGTATTCGAGTTTTGGATCTGGGAGGGTAAATTTTCATATTTTTATTTTTATAGCAAACAGCTTCCTGTTTGCTGGCCTGAGAATTTCCTCAACTTGACCGTCCCTCTTGAACTCATTTAACATGGTTCCCCCTAAGATTTTGACGATGTCACATGTATGAAGAACATCATGGTCTATTGATCGGGCTGGGCAAGGCGGGATGCTGCCTCATGTGGCTGATATGTAGCACCTTGCTCTTAGCTTCATCTTGTGGCCCTCCACCCATGTTCCCAGGTTGTTTCGGGTCTGTTGCCAGCTGCAAGGGAGTTCTGCCAGTGTCAGGGTCATGTTATCCATCTAGCTGAAATGGTTTTTGAAGTCAAAACTGCGTTCAATCAGTGCTGGGAAGACAGTGAACCCCCCATTTCGTGTAGTTCCCTATGCAACTCCACAGTCAGGAAAATGACCCATGTGCCAAACTTTTTTGGAAACTACAGATCCATGTGATCAGCTTGTTTTTTGTTTTTTTTTTGGTTTGTTTTGTGGTTCACACGGTCAAATGGTTCTACTAAATCTATTCCTGAGCATTGGAGAACTGGTTCAAGGCTGTGGGTGCTGCTATCAAAATGCACAGGGTCATGTTTGGCACTAATGTCTCTAAGTCTGTCTCCAGTCTGTTGCAAAGTCTTCAGAGTTTGGACAGTTGAGCAATTAGAATAGAATAAACTTTATTGTTCCCGCAGGGGCAGTTTTGCCCGAGCACAGTGCTGCACATTTATTGCTTCACATAAAAAAACAGTTAAATACAGGACAACACATAACAAGGCACATAGAGAGATTGGTCTCAGTTCATCAGCGTTGGAGGAAGTTGTTTTAAGAATGGGAACAACAACTGCCTTTTTCCATCGAGAAGCGACAGATGCCTTCTCAGAATGACAAAATTACAGTGAATGTCAGTATCAGGGGTGCTAAACTTACTGGAAAACTTTTTTAGCCTCGTCCAGTAGCTGGAAGCATGCCTTGGTTTGTTGTTTTGATACAGCTGAACATCATTTGTGAAAGTAATGCATTTATTAATTGAGATCTTTTGAATGCACAAAATATGGGTTATGACTTTTTTTCAGTATTTCTTTAAAATACTTTGGAAAAATCTAGATGGTGTCATTTGTGATGTTACCTATTGCCACAGTGTTTGTTCATGCTGGTCATTTGGAGAAAATAACATTAACAATGTGGCATTGACGGTAACAGACAAAACGTGCCAGCCTAGCCTCGATGTTAATATCTTTGCTCCATGCCTGCAGGATATGCAAATCATCAGGGTTTTTCTTCAGGCCCCCTGAGACAGATAGGAGCCACACTAAAACAAATGCTGTCAGGTAGTTATTTGCCTACCTAACACACATGTTCCACTTTCCAGATTGTAGATTAGAGGCTTTTGAAGAGAGAATGATTGGACTTTGGGGGCATGTGCCGATGCAGCTTGCTAGTTAATGAGGAGGTTAGAGTTTCTTTTTTGGTGGATGGAGGAGGGAGGATCATGGTGACCCGGGCAGCATAAAAATAACAAGTCATACACAACCAAGTATTTACACAAAATCCTGGTTTGCTGACCCCGATTGAAAAACAGTATTGGGAATAGTTTAAATCTATGCTGTTGTAATACATTTAAATGAAGAAACTGATTACAAGGCTTCCTAATATTTGAGGACATCTAAATCAGATCAGATCAAACCTGATCAGTTAGAATTTCAGGTAGCCAAATTACTGCCCATTGCAGCACAATTAATTCTTGTGGCACACACATGTATAGTCAAGTTTTCCTTCACATCATTTGTAGGAAATGGCTTGGTATGCACTTTACTTGTGAAGTCTTAAAGCTGAGCTACATGACATTAAATCAGTGGCAGGCCATCTCCTAAATCATCTCTTTTCAGAGGCACTCACGGTGATTGTAGTTGTCTTGTCTGGAAGTTCTCCAACTCTGATACATGCGCTAAAGAGGAACGGGATAATTTAAGAACTTTATTTATGCATTTCATCAGCATAAATGTTCTTCTGGCACAAGATCAAAAGGATGGGGGAAATCTGAATTTCTTAATGAAAGTAATTTCTTCTTCTTTTATTCCCATCCTCAGGGTCATACGCCTCTGTACGATTAGAGAATGAACGCGAGACTTGAGTCTCTGAAGAGAAATGTCATATCCCAGTGAGAAAGAGGAAAACTTGAAGTTAGGCTCCAAGTCAGTCAGTCTAGGAATCTCTAAGAGCAAATTAACATTAGCGATGCATTGTTTGTTTATTCACTTTGGATTCCCGTACTGTTCTGAACAGTATTTGGATGTTACAGTAACACTTGGCTGTATCTCTGTCATTATTAATATTCCGTATTTTCCCAGCTGCATATTGCATCCAGTCAAAGTAGATTGATAGATGCTCATAATCCACCTGATTTCCATCTTAAAAGAAGCAGCTTAAATTTTGATTGCACAGAATACATGAAAGATGAATAAAAACGGTAATTCAGATATACAATACATTTATTAAAAACAGTAAGTTTAGACATACCTTTACAAATATGTACTATAGGAATTTATGATTGTTCTTTTTATCTTGTTTTTAGTTTCATTGCCAGTATATTAGTAAATACATTATCAGTATTTTCTCAGTAGAGATTTATTTTTGTTGTTTTGTATTTCTCCATATACTCTGGGTTTTAGGTATGAGAAAGATTTTTCTACCATCCTTGGCCAGAGTATGTTTTACAGGTACAGCAGCTGCCTGAGAAAACTTATTGTCTGTAGAATCTACATAATGATAATATGCAAAATATGTCAGTCTAATAGCTAGGAATTGCAGGAATACAATTTGTATGCCACAGTGATTGCCATCCAGTAATGTTTCCAGCATGTATCACAGTAGACAATCAGCAGTCCTTTATCTTGGCAAGGACTTTACATATTCTATGGAACAATACTGTCACTTGCATTAGCAAGTTCCGTCTCTCCCTCTGGGTGATTTGCACCATTCAAACTGTTTGTCTAGATATATATAATTCCTTTTAGTAATGTACAGGAACTCAGTCACATGTGTTATCTCTATCAATCTGCTTCCTTATTCTATACCTTGCTATCTCTCTGTCTTCCAACCTCAGTCACATCACTGGCCTGTAAATTGCAGGGCAGCAATCAGCCTTTGTCCTCTCCACTTCCCTGGCTGCCCCCACAGAGGACTTATCGCTGCCTCTTTGAATACAACGTGATGGAGATAAACTCCACAGCCGCTCAGTTAATGTCCCGTTTTGCATGAAGTGGTTTGTAATCGTGTTAATGTGACATCAGTGTCAGGCCACCATTGTTTTTTTCCCTGGCTGATGTAAAGCAATAGCCCGGGGTGTTCCACGGCCTATCTCTGACTCCTTTCCATGTTTATACTCCTAATAAGACTGAAAGTGTGTACGTGGACAAACATCACCCAGTGAGTGAGTTATTTGTCACAGAGTCATTCTTATTAAGAGACAGCAGCCTCACTCATGTTTAACATCTGTTTTCCAAGAAAACTATCATGAGACAAGCTTTTTTTCCTGTGGAATCACAGCGTCACTGTGCAGCTTTGACAAATGCAGAGAATCTGCACATGCACAAAGCTGTATCAACACATGCAGCAATGCCTCTGCAGAGAATAACTGTATCATTGGCTATTCTGTGGTTGAAGTCTTGTTCAGGTTAGGCAGTTCACATGCACCTTTGATACACAGCGAATGAGTGTCCCTGTTGCCTTGAATAGGCCAATTAACAGAATATTCCTGTCCACCTGTGGTGTCCCGTCCACAGCCAGAACAGTCCTCCAACAAGCTAGGATGAAAAAATGTGGCTGCCTGCTGCTCCTTCCCTCTCTGACTAAGCAGTAGGTTACTTCTAATACATGGAGAACAAATGATGAGGCAGTACTTTGCCACCATGGTTATTGCTGACATCAAAATGTGCCCACTAAACTCTACGAGTCTGACTTTCTGCACACAGTGAAAACCAGAGGTGAAATGTAAGATGTTTATGTGCTATAATAACTTGTTTAATATCAGAGTAAGACTGGAAGATTAAATATGTGTCTCCTAATTAGAGTACAAGCATATGATGGTTATTATAGCAAATTATGGTGTTTTTAGGCACTGACCCAAAACTATGCTAGCTGAGTTATTGGGTTAAGACCAAAATTTTCTATACATGTAAACATAGCCACTGTTTGCTACCTTAATCCCTTGTTAATTGAGTCACTCGTCTTGCAGTTTAAATGCATAAGAGGGTGCAGAAAGTTCAAGGCTCGGGGCTTTTTTTACATTCTGGAAGGATGCAATCTCAGACAAAGCCTGCTGAGAGAGGCAGTTTGAGATGTAAAACATTTAGGCAGAGTGCTCCACTTTAGCGGGAAAGTGCTTTAATTCGTCAAGCTGAGAGTACCCTCAATGTAGGATGTGTCAGCTATTGCTATCAATTCACCAGCTAGAGACAGTATCAAATGTACGTGTTTTGATGAATAAGTCCAGGTACGTGGAGAGTGTAGTGCTTGCTGGTTTGTATATAGTACGGTAGTTTGGGCTAAAGCAGGGGAAGCTATTGAAACCTTAAAATGTCAAATGCATTTTCACTTGAGCCAGTTTAGTCTAGGACATTCATTTATGTGGTTGTAATGACAGAAATTTTAACACATTGACTGTTTCATGACAGGGAACATCGGGTTTTACTGCACTTATCAAACTAAAAAGGGCTGCGACTGGGTTTATAGTGCTGTGTATGTAAATACTTCAAAACGTATGCAGTTTAGGATTATAATGAATGTGTATCCTGTGTGTTGTTCACGATTGTTTGTTTACCTAGCCCCTCTTCTTTGTGTGGATTTATGATAATTTCTGTATTTTGGAATATTTGAAATGTAATGTGGAATGTAAATGAAAATCCATTATTCTGCATTTGATGTTTTGAGAGTGTATCATGAATGAGGCATGTGTCACGGCTTCCTGCAGCTCCTCATCATCGTATATCTGCCATCCAAGAACAAGCAAACAAACAAACAAAAAAAATTGCCATGCATTTACTCCATAAATATTTAGGAACATTGACTTGATGTAATGTAGAAGTCATTTCATTCTGCGCTTTGGTCAAGTTCCACTCAGCAAACTCTTATGCCACAAAATATTTAGATTCATCAGTTCAGAAAAACTCCCTCCCCTGTCTTCATGTCAGTTTTTCAAGGCAGTGATGGATATATTTTCTGCCACAAGCAAGTATAAGGGTATCTGTGACACTGAAAGACATTTCCACAAATTTGCAACAAAAAAGGTGCATGTAGCAAACAGAAGTCATTGCAGTGTGGTGCAGCAGTCATTCCACCTTCTCGAGAGTTCAAGATGGAATTTTTCCCAATCAGTGGGATTATAGGAGCCAGCACATCTATTTGAAATTGTAGTCTTAGAAATGAAAAGTAATTTTCTCTCTCCGTTTACTTCAGGAAGGGCTGCTTCTAACAAGAAGAGCATATTATCCCCTAGTTAACAGTGGTGAGAGCAACAGAGACCCTTCATCTTGCTGATAGCCCAGCTGGTCTTTGAAGAAGTTAGGCAATGGGATTCTATGTCATTGGGGTTAATTACTTACAGAGGGTACCATGCTCACTGTTCTTAAGTCCATTCTCTGTTGCCCATATCTACCCTGCTTTGCTCATTTCTTGCAAAGCTTCCTGCATTTCTACAACCAGGTTGTTACCCAGGTAATTTATTTTAAATGGTCATTTTAGATGCCCTTCGCCTCAGGTAATTTGCTGGTAACAGATCCTTTCAGTCTGCTTAACTGAGACCCACACGGGTTGCAAACACTGCTCGGTTCTCCGTTTTAGCCCGAATCACATGTCCACTCTCCTGTTTGTCCCGCCACTTCCTCTGAATATTGTTTATTGTTAATCCCCATAAACTGATGCCATGGCATATAGCCGGTCTTCTTGGGGTCCACTGAATATAGATCATCCAAAATGCAGCTACTTTGATTATACTGTAATAAGACTGTTGCCAGTAACGCAAGGTCACGGCAGAAGCAGAACCTTATATTGAAAGAGCAGTAATAAAGAGATAGGGATTTGCCCACACAAAAACCTTAATCTACTTCTGCCTCTTTTGACAGAATTTCAGAGATCACCAAGGTCATGGACGCCAAGTTGCTTGAATGTAATTATGTTCATTATCTAGTGTTGTACTATAACTGCTCTGCTATTTAAAATGAATGGCTTTTGGTCTCATTGACACTGTTCAAAAGATTTCCTATTCTGCTATTGTAAAGGAAGGACTGCACATAGCAAAGCCTGACCTGCCAGTCACCAGGAAATGATTGGCAGTACGGCTGATGAGCTTTACCCACTCTGTCAGTTTGTCTGTCCTACAAAGTACTGATGGTAGTCGAGCTGGTCGCCCATTTCCATAGCCCTCTTTTATCTTCGGTGAGTTATCGTTGGGCTACCTGCCTTTTGTGTAATTAATTTTCAGATGCAGACCCAATTTCAGCCCAAACTGTTAATTTTAATTTCCATAATAGCCCAACAGCTACTACTCCACTTGAGGAAACAGCCTTTTGTGTTGGACCCAATTTACCAATCTGTTGCAAGGCATTTTCCACACCACACAAATCACATAGTGTAGTGAGTAAGTAAATCTTCATTTATACGGCACTTTTCAAAACCAATGGTTACAAAGTGCCTTACAAGGTGGACTAAAAAAAGAGCAACAGCAGAAGTTAAGGCCGTCCTACCAAAGAGTAACAACAATGAATAAAACTAAATAAATACAAGTGGAACGCAGATATAAAGGAACAAAGAACCATAGAATAAAAAGTAAACTGTAAAATCATCAAAAGGCTAAGATAAGAAAGATGAGTCTTCAGAGGAAGAATGAAAGGTTCCGTCTGGCGTTACGGCTCCGACAGTGAAAGGAAGGCTACTCTCAAGTTTTCGCTGCCATTTTGCCAAACACGCTGTCTCCTCTGGATTTGGCCTTGCAGTGTTTAGCGGAGTTATAAGGTCACTAATGTGGCTTGAGCAAGAGCATTTAATGCCTTCTCTGTGATTACAAGAACCTTAAAATCAGTTCTGTATTTGATAGATCACCAGCCATGCGTGGCAGTCAGTAAAACTGAAGGAGATAAAAAAAGTTTTGTCATGGAGATGGACGTGATCCAGTGTATTCTTGAAATTTTTGAGTTGGGACAAGCAGGAGTGAATGACTGTCAGTAAAACAGGTTTATCAAATTTAAGGTGTCGCTTAAAAATGACACCCACTTGGTTGCTGCTGTCTCAGTTTTATTTTAATTATGATGAAATTGTGATCCATCCAGTTTTTTATGCTGGCTGTGTTGTCCTGCAGAGAGGTCACTGACAAACACAAACACAGAGATCAAGTATAGAACCAAAGCAGTAAATAACATGACGTAGGGGAGTGTGTGTACTGAAAATAAAAAGTACCCAAAATTTACCTTTAGTGGAGTGCACATGCCAATTGAAACTGTAAATTTCCTCAGAAAGACACGGGGAGAACCAATTTAGAGCTGAACTGGAGATGCCCACTCAAGGCCGAAGCCTGTCAGTTAAGATGGTGTGATCAGTTGTGCCACAGGCTGCTTCATTTAAATCTAACAACACTAAAATGGAGCATTCACCATCATCCATAGACATTAAAATATCATTAAAAAATCCAAGGAGGCTGTGTTGCTGACGAAAACCAGACTGAAGCCTAAACTATCTTTAGAACTTATTTGGCAACTGTTTTTTCCTGTGATCTTCAAAATAGAGGGTAATTTAGATATGGGCTCATAATTTTGTGCCGGGATGGGTTTCTTCAGGTTTCTTCAGGAAAGGCTGGACAGTGGGCATTTTAAATTATGATGTGGCCTGAAATAAGGCATGTACTGATAATGCCGACTAGAAAAGGAACAATTGTGTCCATGTTCTCTCTCGCTCTGGGGATCATGTCTGCAGGACGTGAGGACAGTTTCTTCCATCAGATCTCGCTTAGATATTAGTACAAATTCACATAATTTCAAAGAATTGAATAAAACCAAAAAAAATTACTTTCCAAATGCTGATCCAGTGAAGTAACTAAGTATAAAAATTAACTCTGAATTTTCAAGTGATGTTTGAAACTATGTTTCCTAAGCATAAAATATATTAGGAGAGTCCCTACAAACATTTGACTATGCTTTTCAGCCATCCCACTCCAAATCATCCAGAATGAAAGAAGTCCTCATGTTTTTTGCAAGCAACTGTGCACTGAATTTTTCAGAATTTTGGTGCAAATGCGCCTGCACAAGTGAGTTTAAAATCACCATAATCCTACAGTCTAAACAGCAAAGGGATGTTTCCAAGGGTTGCAGAGGAGCCAGAGGCGATAGGCATGTTGCCAGCTGTATTGGAGGCTCCTGGTGATGGATGTCCTCTACAGCGTAACTTGCCAGGCTAGTATTCTCCCACTTAGCAATGGGGGACCCCTAAGAACTTCCCTAGAGCTTTTGCTGTCATTGAGAGAGGGGATATAGGATACAATACTGTACATTCAGCCAGCGTCTGAGATCCTGAGCTCTCACAATGCTGTGAGCAGCCAGTCGCAGAATGCAGGAAGATAAAGATTATAAGGTTGCTTCCCTGACAATGGTATGGTTATAATTAGAGATGACTGCACACCACCCACACACCTGTCATTCCTGCGTGATGGATATCCAGGTAGTCAGATCCAGAGGCTTGCAGCCAGAGTGGTGAGATCAGGGCCCCCATATGCTCATTGTAGTGGCACTGCAGCATGCTGCTGTGGTTGTGGATGTCTGTGAGCCGCTGCACAGCTGCTGTTCATGGTGGGAGAGCTGCCACGCACACGCCGTGTTGGGAACAACAATGAGTGGCGGTGGCAGGTACACCCACCCTCATTTTACTTGTCGTCTGAAGCACGTTTATGAACACATAGAGGCTCGGCTTTCTGCTGACTCCGCCATCAAATATTCATGGCTGTCTGCATTAGCTTGCAGAGTTCTAATTGAGTTCTGTATATTCAGACATGATTAACTCGGTCTAATTCCTCAAAGGAGTGAGCCAATTAGATAGCACTTGCCTGAATAGGATTTCACATCTTAGTACTTCTCCAGACTTGCCAAGACAATTATGTGTGCGTATAATTGTACTGTACAGTGGGTGTGAACCCACGATACTCAAGCAGGTCATTATTTCTTATTACTGGCCTGCACTACAGTATATGCAGCTGTCTTATCCATTACAAGCAAGTAAATGAATAGCAGGAGCCTTGTTATTAGAATACACTGTTTGGACAAGAGTGGAGAAAGCGATTCCAAATACCGGGCCCTCTAAACCTTCCTCATGTTTTTTGTCTAAGCACATTTCCTCCCCCCAGGAGCAGGCAGGAGAAAAATATGTGTGACCCAATGCTGACCCACCACAATGTCACTCTAACTCATGGCATGAGAGAACTACTGCCTGGGTCTTTGTCAGTTTCTCTCTGTAACCAGAGTAGGAGACATTGCCCAAAGTCCAGAGGGGTCACATTCTGCTGTGGAGCTGAATTTAAGGCAGAGAGGCAGACAGGCAGGCCAGCCACTTTGCCTAAGCTGGAGAGAGATCAGAGCCCCACTGCCACCTTTTATTGGTAAAAGATACGCCTGAGCAGGACGTGATCTACATGTCGGCCTCGTCTCTTTATGTTGGCTTCAGAACGACGTTATTCGAGGACGAAAATAATATAAAATATCTATGTGAGCAAATACAGCAGCTGCACAAATGATTGTAGCAAAATGCATAAATATTTAAATCTAATTTGACTTTTGTGCCATTTTGTAAGTTTGTCAAAGTGCTAAATTCTTAAGTCTCCGTGTATCTGAATAGAAAGCTACACAGGCAGAGCCAGTAACAGTCATTGCTGGTAAAAAGTATTGCAGGGCTAAGGCTGAGTCAGGGGCAGACTTGGTAATAAACTGTCCAGGCAGAGATATAAACTAAATGTAAAAAACAAATCAAGATAGGAGGTTCTGGCAAGGTGCCATCCCATTCCAGCATGCGCTGGTCATCCATAACCCAGTGTGAATTTATTATACAGACAGTCAGACTCTCCAGCTGAGCTGAGCGGGGGACCAGCACCTTACACTCAGAAGAAGCAGGGCTGTTCCAGGTCAGAGACGCCGAACCTCAGCACACTCATCCTGGCTGACTGGCATGCACAGAGATGACTGTCACAAATGCTCTGTCTGTGAATTATACAGCAGATACTTTCAAGGTCACTGGTCCCTGGAGTGAACAGGCTGGGAGTTACCAAAGCATTAGGAGAGTCACTTTCCTCTGCATGACATGCACACTCACACCCACACATAAACAAAACACACACCTCAATCATCTCCATCTAGGCAGCATTGTTTTGACCCAGGCACACGCTGTTATGGAAATGTGAGTGGGCGTCTCAGTGATTTATATAACATGGTTATGAATGGCTGCAAAAAAATATTTTTAAAAGAAGTCAAGCAGTCATGTCAGGCCCATCTTAATATGCTCCTCCATGTAATGCTTAACATGTGAACATCTATACAGTCAGACGGACAGAGTCAGGATGTCAGGAAGTACTGGTCACTGGAAATAAATTACTTATATGAAATTAAGTTTAAATTGAAGTTGAAGGTCAGGAGCTGTGGCCGGGATCCTCCTGGGTGTCCGGGCCGAGAGTGAGACTGCAGGGAGGGAGAAGGCAGGGGTTGCTCACTTGTTAACCTTCATGGTATGAAGTGGGAGGGTGCTGGAGGATCATGATCACTGAACCCAGGCCGCCTGAAAGGAACGCAGCATGTGTGCACAGGCACACACACTTACAAACAGACCCTGAACACACCGTGGATCAGGGAGGGGTGGTTTCTCCCACAGTGTCTTTGGGACTGCGTGAAAATTAAAAGTTCCCTCAGTCATAGCAGATTTCTGGTGTCCACTGACCGAGACCTAAATTATTTGGATTAATAATGTGGAAAACAATCATTAAAAAACAACAACAACAATAATAGTCTCATACTGTATTGCCTTGTCAAAAACTTTCAACTGATTCATCCAGTAGCTCCCAGAGCCTCCAAATTGCGTTCAATACATTTTATCCAGGCTTAAATTTTCATTTTAGTTCTATATCATCGTGACAGTGTTGTTGCTCTCATTATAATACTTGCTTGTAAATTTTTTTCAGAATTAAGACACAGACATGGGCATAAATGTCCCTAAACATTGACCTTGGTACAGTTTTGCCAAATCTGCTCATTAAATATGTATGAACAGAAGCTGATGCCAAGTCAGTTGTAACTGCGTGTAACTCTGCTCCTTTTCTCATGAAAATGTTTGGAATTATGGAATACCCTCGCAGACATAAATTGAAGACTGTTCAGATTGACTTCTGAACTTTGCAATCAAAGTCCAGCGAGGAATAATCAATACTATTATGCTGCCTTATAAGTAAAATGAAATGTTGAATTGTATAAACAAAGACATGCACACTGGCAGTGAGTAAAAAAACTCAAACAGCCTGTTATGGCCCATTCAGTAAATCCTAATATTGTTTACATGGTGCTTTTAATGTTAAAGTGATCATGAGTTTCACATTGAAAGATTTAAACATATAGTGTAGTATTGTGACCTTTGAACTCTCCTTTTAGTAAAAGCACTACAACCTATGTCAAAATTTCCTCTCCCTTATTTAGTTCCGTTATCTCCCTTATTTGGTTCCCCTATTTTTATATCACTTCTCCATCACAAATCCACTGTTAACCTAATAGATAATTATATTATGTGTTGGCAACTGTTAGTATGATTTGAATTTTTTTCTACTTGATTGTCTTGTATTAAACAATAAAAGAGAGGAGCTGCTTCTCAAGGTTCGTTAAGTCAAAGAGACACCTTCCCTCAGGAAGTAGGAGGGAAAGTTATTTGATTCATGGTTCACGGCCAAGTCATTGTCTCTTACTCACTGATGCACTGCAGGAAAGGTAAACACAACCGTGCCTAGGTCTTTCGAATAAGCACTCGTTGGATAGGAGTTGACTTCCTTGAGTTGGGATAGACTTGATTTGAGTCACATGGCCTGGCCTGGGCACCGACTAGCACATTCTGTGAGAGTCTGGACGCAGACTTTATCAAATCATCTACAAACTTGGCCTGTTCTGAGTGCAGCATGCCAGGACATAAATCGCGTGCATTCTTACCAAACTGAAGCCTCCCTCCTGTCAGCCCCGCTCGGCCATGTGAAATCAGAACAGATACAGTAGGTGTAAAGTTTGTGTTGAGAGCAGCTCTAAGTTTGCAATATGCCACCGCGCATTTCCAGCTGCTAAGTGTGTAATCTGCTGACATCTAAAATACACCTTTGTTCCAGAATTGTTTCACTCAAGACTCGTAGCAGAGGTTCACACTCAGAAACACAGTCCAGGGACTAAATTACTTCTGACATCTTTTATTGAAGACACCGCAGGAGAGGAAAAAGGACACAGACGTTTGAGATCTAGGCCTTCTGTGTGGACTACTGCTGCAAGTCTCAAATGATCCCACTCTGTTATGTGCATTAAACAAAGTTAATGTAACAGTGAACCTGGTTGAGTGCAGTGATGCTACCTCTGCACTCAACCAACCTGTCAGCCCTGTTATCATCACAGATAACAGGCAGCGTGCTGCAAAAAAATGTCTTGGAGCGAAGCGCCAAGTCTGTTTTCTTTAAAGCGAATGAGAAAATCTACATGTTGGGTCAGTTCATTTAATTTGTTTCCAATTCAGTTTCACTCTCTTGAAATTGCAAGTCACTTGAAGTCTCAAGGTAACGTCTCTTGATTCAACAAAATTCCTGAAACAAGATTATTTGCAATGGAAACAAGTCAAATTATCTCTCACTACAAGCAGATTTTTCAAAGAAAATAAACAATGAAGACTAAATGAGTTGATGAAATGATTTTTTTCCCCTCTTGCTGTCTGTCTTTTCCTTTCCGTCTCGGTCTCAGAAACACAGCCTATCAGGCCTGTGTCGCGTGTGGAGCCGAGCATGAGGGCCCTCTCAACTCACTGCTCTGTGCTTTTGTTTGCCATCACCCTCCTCATTCCGACAGACAGCTGTGTCAAACGTTGTTTGGGAGTCGGTTGATAAACCAAGAGGAAGTCGGGCAGGACTGTGCGGGCCGCAGTGTGTTTGCCGTTGGTGCGCAAAGAGAGATCATGAGAGCACTTTGTAGGGAATCGAGAGAGCTCACAATGAAAAAAGGGGGCCACAATTGACTTTAACGCACTCCACTCACCCCCAGTTCAGCAAGAGGCTGTCTGACCTAAATTCACTTTACCTCATCTGCCTAGACATTTGTTTAGCCTTCTGGGCAAACACTTAGAGAAATGTATGAGGGAGAAAAAAAAAGGGAATACATATGCTTGAATACATCACATTTAGTCAGGGGAAAAGCAAAACCCGGACATCTACAGACATATACAGCCCTCTAGTGGCAGATTGCAAGGGTCCTAGATCTCTTCCAGAGAGGGCACAGCAAGTGATTTATGCATAATATTTAAACCATCTTTGGAAGTTGGAACCAGCCGCAAATCGCAGCTCGGGAAAAACATTTCTCACCGTTTTGATATCAGACCTGTGTTTGTGAAGCGAATTCGGTGTTCGGTGTTACCTCATATAAAAGAAAACGAGTCACCCTGTGCCAAACGCAGCACACTCTTAATGAATTAATGTACCTATAACAGAATCTAACCAGACTAAATGAATATTGGGGTCACAGAATTTCACCACCAGAAAGAAAGAGACAGAAATTTTGTCTTTTGAGTACTGTACTCATTACAATGGCCTGGAGGAGCTGTGTGCTGTGAAATCACATGCTCTAGTTAAGCTAAACAAGGGCAAGGTATTCCCACATGAAGGGCAGATGAGAATAAGTGAGTAAGTGGAAATGCAGACAGATGAGTAAGAGTCGAGGGCGATATGGTACTTTATGGCCTGAGCCTCTTGTTCAGATTCACGGGCTGCAAACATATTTTCTCTGTCTCTCTCTCACTCTCTCTCTATGTGTGTGTGTGTGCGCGTGCGTGTGTGTGTGTGTACGTGAGGCAAACCTCAAGGGCTCAGTGTAGCAAGCTCATTAAAGGCTTTATTCCACTTCCAGGATCGAGGAGGATTGCAATATGGACATTGTTTATACACAAACGTTGCCCAGGGAATAATGTTTATTTCTATTACTGTCTTGGAGAAAAAATAAGAAAGTGGAGCTTGTCTGCACACATTGCTTTTCATGAAATAATGCCTCTCCAGGAGTGCTTTGAAGAAATGGCCATTTTTAAAACCACTTTTTACAGTAGCTCGCCCCGAGTCATACATCAGCTGCTCTCATCTGTTGGCCTCTCACCCTCCATGGCCCCGTGACACATAATAGTGTTGTGAGGAGGCCGGAGAAGCAGAGGTCTGACGCTCAGACAACACACGGAATTATGTCAGTGCATTTTTACATTGCAGTCGCAATGAACCTCGGCTTGTAAAGCTGCTCCACTCATTAGCATATAGACTATAAATGTCAGCGCTTATGCTCCCCAGCCATACTGCTGGACAGGGAATGGTTGGGTGTTTACCTCGGCTGAGCGGTCACAGAAGTGTCATTTTAAACGACAGGGCCTGGCAGTGCATCTGGGAGGCGGTAGATGACGCAGCGCAGTGTTGCTACACACCCCGAGCTGTGTTTGGAAACACTGAGGCGGCTTGCTACTACAGTGGGAGCCAATGGGAACAGCTGAACCATGCACTTCTTAGCCCAGTCAAGCGCAGAGAGAGTGAAGAAGAGAGAGAGAGAGAGAGAGAGAGAGAGAGCAGAGAGAGACACAGAGATCCAGGAAATGCCTGAACAGCTTGCATACAGCCACATCAGGCCTCGCATTGATCACCCTCACATGATATATCCATCCCCCTGTAATTGCATTGCTGTTTAGAGAGGCAATCGTTATTTATGAAATATTGAAATAACAAATGGCGTCTCCCAGTAGATATTAAGAAGAGGGATGCCACAGATAAGTCAGAGGCAGGCGGCCGCCACGTCCCCCCGCGGGCCGGCTGCCCAGTCGCCTGGCTGCAGAAAACCTGCAGTCATCACAAAGTGGAAATATTTACTGCTCACACTCTTACGAATGCGAGGATGGAGTGCGGGTGAGGGCAGCTGAAAAATGACTGTGTTTGTGTTTCGAGAGAACTGCTAATCAGATTCCTTCAGCTTCAGAGGCATTTGAGGACAGCACAGTGAAAGCTTTTTAGTGTCAATTTATTTGTTGCATAGGCTAAACACATACAGTATGGGAGCAGAGCCACATGAGCTGTAATGCTGCAGGAAGTTTAAAAGACTGCTATTACTCACTCTATTACACAGCTATTACACACACTGTTCAAAGTGAATTATTATTATTATTAATAATAATAATAATAATAATTAGAATTATAATAATAATAAAGTTTATTTATATAGCGTCTTTCTTTACAAGATTGCAAGGTATTTTATTATGAAATGTAAAAAGCACCAAAAAAAGAATTTAAAGACAAAAAGAATAAATCAAATAGTACAAGTGTAGTCAACTAAAGGAACTCAAACGTTCATATACCACAACAGCAAAGCCCCACACTGTACAGAGATATTATAAAGGCGTTACAAAAATATGCTATACACAAAAAATCCCCACATTACATACCCCGTCTGCCTGCTAACTGCATGTTAGCATAATCAGTGGCTGTGGATGGAGTCTGCTCGCCTAGCTCCTGTGAAATCAGCAAAGTCCAAATTCATACTGTCACCAAAACATTGTTATTTTAATAGTTATTGACAACAAACCGGATTGTTAAGGTAGACCCGTCTGCGAGCTAATAGGACTAACTTTGCTAACTAGGTTGATCCATTGCGCTTCCCGTAGACAGGTTTCCACCTCCTGATTCATCTGTGAGTAAAACTGATGGGACAGCAGCGTCTTATTGCGGCAACATTATTATAGGGATAGATCAAGGTACATCTTGTTTTTATGTCTTCATATTTGATTATCATATGTACATATACAAGCTGGAGCGTTAGAGTAACTATTAAAATAACGCTTTGGTGACAGTAGAAATTGGCCTGGAATCTCCCAAGAAAGTGGCGTGCTCCTGATGTAAATGAATCATCAGAATCATCACATTCAAAGTCAGTGATTGGTGTTGTGTTTGTTTGTATGTTTGTGTGTACAGAACACCCTTGAGACCTGCACCATCTGCAGTAAGCCCATCATGGAGCGCATCCTACGGGCCACAGGGAAAGCCTACCACCCTCACTGCTTCACCTGCGTGGTGTGCCAGCGCAGCCTGGATGGCATCCCCTTCACTGTGGACGCTGCCAACCACATCCACTGCATCGAGGACTTTCACAAGTAACATGTTTCCTTTATTCCTTCCTATATTGTCTTTTTATCGAAGGTGCCAACGTATTACATGTCAAAATATATCTTTTTCTCTTCATACTTTACACCAGTTTTTCAAAATGTGAATTACATTAAAAAAACAAGCAATTAAGTATATGAATACCACTAAACAAAACGAAAAAGCCGGTTGTCACTTTATGTATGTCTTTAGGGCAACAAAGATAATATCCTAATCCAGGACCAGCCAGTTACCAGTCTCATCCACATTCCACTGTACAGAAGCCCCAAAAGCTTTACAACCTATACTTTAAAGACCGATTCCCAGCATTGATTAAACCCTTAAAAACTCTCTGTTCAACAGTATTACATCATAAAAATGTTTTTCCATGAAAAAAAGTCTTCATGCCTGAAAATGGTTCAGATGTAAATTCTACACCTTTTCCTTTAATTAATATGCGCAGATCTATGAATATGCAAATAGTCCCCGCCTCTATTCAAATCTCCACCAACCCTCCACTGCACGCATACCTGCCCACACAAACATCCGCTTGTTTTCTGTTTTGCTGCTGTACACTACACAATGGCAAGACGTAATGTAAATGTAATTCATCCATAAATGTTCAAACCGGAGGCTGATTCTGAAGAAAACCAAATGTACAGGGTCGCCTACAAGTGGACATGTCAGAATGGTTCTTGTTTATGTATCGCTCTCTGCAAAGTAAGAGACATAATGGTAATAGATAACATGACCCTTTTTCTCAAATACTTTATTGATCAGCTGTGCGTTGCTAATGTTAGCGAGATAAACCTCAGCTCCAATCACCAGCTCTGATAACAGTTAATGTTACCGACCTTGTAAATAAAGAGATGCTCCATTAGGAAGAAACGCTTTGAAAACCATAGAAAGTCTCTGGAGACGGCAGCTAGTGAACTTTGCCAACAGCGTTAGCTAATTATGCAAGTAGACAGGGAGATACTGAGGTTACAATTGGTTACCTGTCTGTGACGTAACAGGCCAGTAAACTTAGGTGTCATGCGTCAATCCTGATCTCTGTGAGTGGAACAGGTAAGAAGCATTTTGACCGCCGTGAAGCAAAAACAGTGCTCACATAGAATATATCAGTACAGTAGTAGATTATCTGGCAAAACACAGTGAAATCAAACAAAAAACACTTTAAGCAGAGTGGGTCTTTACATTAAAATGTTCAGGTTGTCCTGATATTTGTGCAGTCCCAGCCTTAAAAAGACAGTTTCTATAAAGGACTTGCAGGGATCTGAGTTTTTATTTTGGAAATTCTGTAAAAACCAAATAACCCTCTGAAATCAAACTACACTCATGCATCTGACTGGAATTTCTGTCATTGTGTTGCATTTTACCAGTTGCATAACTGTCACCTCACCAGGATTGTTACTTTACTCAGTGACCAGAAGGGAAACAGAAGTAAACAGGCCCGCTGCTGGCGAGCGCACAGCTTTGTGGAATAGCTGTACCGGGTTGTTTAATTCCACATGACAAGTGTGACCTCAACAATGCAGCTCTTTTGTGTCGAGGAACAGCTCTGTCTGGTCCAGGCTGCTCTGGCTACTATGGCTGTGGTTTCCCAGAGTCACAGATCTCTCACTTCCTATTTCCCAGCCACTCATTGAGTGTGTCATTAGAAGAAGTGTCGGCCCCACCTCCAATCACCTGACAGGACCTGAAACCTCAGCAGGCTTCTCATATCCCTTTTGACCCCATTGTTAGAGAGACCCTCTTCCCTTATTTCCAGAATTACCGGATCTAAAGTCATGGAAACCTTACAGTAAGGGCCAGCAATTATGTTTTGTTTGTCAACACCCAGTAATAGAGACCCGCACTATTTTACCTGTTCATAAAATATATATTTAAAGGTGCACTATGGAAAATTGAGTGCCGATGGAAACAAAAACTATTTTGACTCATCTATAAGCATTTATCAGTCAGTGAGAACCACAGACTAATCTATCACATTTTGTGCGTATTTTGCAGTTTTTGTCAGTTGAGTCTACTGTACAGGGTCCTTGCTTCAATACAATTTTACATAATGCACCTTTAAAGTGAAATATTCAGGAGAAGAGTAAATTTAGGTCATGGGGCTATGTTGATGCTTGAGTGGTTAATTCACTAAGCTAAGGGGAAAAAAAAAACACATGAGTGGTTTGAATCACAGATTATATGCTGCCAAAGTCTTAACCTTCACTCTTTTACGCACGCACTCTCAAAAGCCAACAGCACGCTGAATGACGACGAACCGCCAAACCTGCTTTAACAAGAATTCAATGCCAGAAATCATTTCGATGTCACTGAAGGTCATACTCGACGTTATTAGCATAACATTATATTTCAGAAGCTAATTTCTGCCGTTCTTTGATTCTTTTCTCTCGCAGGAAGTTCGCTCCGCGCTGCTGTGTGTGCTCCGAGCCCATAATGCCCGCACCAGGCCAGGAGGAGACCGTGCGCATTGTGGCCTTGGATCGTGACTTCCACGTGCAGTGCTACCGCTGTGAGGTATGTGCTCCGCGCGTGTCGCTCTTCTTGTGTGTGTACGCCGTCGCGCGCTTCCCGTAGTTGTGTGCGACGCCAACAAACTCCAGGTGAGGCTCATTATGGCGCAGCATCGAGGTGTGAATGCCCATTCCTCCAGTCACCTTTGTGGAGAGATGACTGAATTATCTCTGTATTACGCGCTCAAAATAGCGAACCATCTCTCCTCTGCAAAGTTCATGGACTCACATAGTAACCAATCTGTCAGGCCGCGCTTGTTGGGTGATAAGCAGCGCCGAGACATTACATGCCTGGCTGAAAGAGAAGTAACATGTCACACTGTCAAAGAGCCATGCCAATATGAGTACACAGTGTTTGGCAGACGTAAAGGTCAAAGGAAAGCAAAGCAGATTAGTTCAGCGGAAGGGCTCAACAAGAAAAGAATTTTGTCACTAGGGAACGTGTAGATGTAATTGTACTTATATGTGTGTGTGTGTGTATGTGCGCGCTTTCAGTGTGCGTGCATCATGGCAGTGTAAAATGAGAACATCCAAGCATTGCATATATTAGTGATAGTTAAGTATTTGAGTAAAAGTGTGTATATCTGTATGTGTGCATGTTTATGTATGACAATCAGAGGTCACATTAACTAGTAATAGCCGGTTTTTGGACCCCCTAGACTCATCAGCTGGTACGAAAACAAAACAATGGCTTCACCCTCATAGGCTTTTCTGTTACGAGCTCCCTGAAACTTGACATTGGATGATAGTTTTTAAACAGCTGTAAATGTCTCGTTTAGGGCGTAAGCACAGCGAGCGTATGATTATGCATGATCCGTGAGCGTGGCTAATGACTTTGTTTGTGTACATAGCCTCACAGAGTCTCTGTGTCCTGCAGGACTGTGGCTCTCTGCTCTCTGAGGGGGATAACCAGGGCTGCTACCCTCTGGATGGCCATGTCCTTTGCAAAAACTGTAACACCAGCCGCATCCAGGCTCTCACCGCCAAGGCTACCACTGACCTCTGAACAAACCCAACGCCTGGTCACCTCCACTGTGTTAACCCCATGTTCTCCCTCCCTCCCTCTCTCTCTCTCTCTCTCTCTCTCTCTCCCCCCTCTCTCTCTCCCTCTCTCTCCAATATACACATGCACACTAAAGCATGCATTCCTCAGCAAACACAAATATAGATATATATTTAGATGCAATAACAAGAAAACAGCATTATGTCTGCACATACATACGTAGCTGCGGACTCGGTACAATCACAGCAGGTTGCTTTAGAGGCTGTCTGTATTTTGACTGTGTTCGTGTGAAATCGCTTCAATTCCATCAGTTAACAGAGCCAATATGCATAATCAGTCAGTGGCCTTATATCTCATTCCATGGCATGTTAACTATCTGCGGTCTGCATGTTCCAGGCAGGGTGAAGATGAACGTGTACGAGGCCTGGGTCTTGGCTTCTCATCAACTATTATAATCTAAAATGGAGTTTGATTCCATGAAAACATGCAATATTTTTGACGCATCTAGCCAAGAGGTACAGTACAGTAAAGTCAAAATGGATGGATGTAAGACTGTAGCTTTAGCAGTATTTAGAAAAATGATGAGCATATATATATATATATATATATATATATATATATATATATATATATATATATATATATATATATATATAT